>BSQZ01000022.1:2042500-2310000 GCA_033239005.1 Lamellibrachia satsuma | reverse complement strand
CCCCCTCTCTCTCTCGCTCTCTCTCTCTCTCGCTCTCTCTCTCTCTCTCTCTCTCTCTCTCTCTCTCTCTCTCTCTCTCTCGCTCTCTCTCTCTCTCTCTCTCTCTCTCTCTCTCTCTCTCTCTCTCTCTCTCTCCTCTCTCTCTCTCTCTCTCTCTCTCTCTCTCTCTCTCTCTCTCTCTCTCTCTCTCTCTCTCTCTCTCTCTCTCTCTCTCTCTCTCTCTCTCTCTCTCTCTCTCTCTCTCTCTCTCTCTCTCTCTCTCTCTCTCTCTCTCTCTCTCTCTCTCTCTCTCTCTCTCTCTCTCTCTCTCTCTCTCTCTCTCTCTCTCTCTCTCTGTTTCGTCTTCTTGCGTGTGCTATCATCGCACCACTCCCAATACAGGCACATATATCGAAACATAAACACACACAGCATGTCGAAGGAGACAGATTGGAAAAGCCGAAAATAATCTGAATGAGTGAAGGCGGAAGAGAACAAGGCAAGAACGAGTTGAGAGAAGCAATAAGAGACCTGATTGGTTGGAGACAGAATATTGTGGATGTCACCAGATGTCGTACGGGACATAACATCATGTTTAGTCATTGCTTAACGTGATTATGCAATTCACACATATATTTGAATATCATGTGCATAAAATTAATGGTATAATCGCATTCTGATTTCTTCCCAGTGTTTGCTGTAATTGGCAACGTCCTACCGATATTTATACACGATGTAAGGAAATACGGGCAAAGACTTACGACATAGCACTACTTCACGGAGAATGTCGCCGACCAGGTAAGTGTACTAGTTTAAATGGTAGGTACAACGATTATGTATGTTTATATTATATTTATTAATGTTATACGGAACATTGCGACATTTAATTTATTCGAAAGTAGCACCGCGGTTGTTTAAAAATAACATCCATACAAGACGTATTACTATTGTTATCTTTCATCTCTTAATATTTTCGAACAGACACCATTTGGCGATGAAATACATATATAGAGATAGCCTTTTTGTAATTAACCGCTGAAGAATAAATCTAAACAATTCATTGCCAAATGAACTGCCAAATCACGTTTTATATCACTTCTGACCGTAAATGTTCTACAGCAATAAATAATAAAACTTGAAGTATAACATTGTTAAGTCAAATGCAATTTGCGATCGTATCATTAAGAGAATTTGGACATTTTCATTAGCGATACCCAACAAACTCCGTATCAGTTAATAATGACAATTATTGTACACGCCGATAATGCACGATAGTGTGAATATACATTGTCATTACGTGGGCGTGTGAAATAATGAATAAAATGAAGTTCATTGTTCGACTAAAACCATGAAAACGAAATTCAACTATATTTGAGTCGGGCTGCGTCGGGCTGCGTCAAGTTGCATTGGTTCATAACATGTATGCACAATTACGACTGGCGTGTACGCCATATCTTTATTGCATTGCCATATAACGTACGAGCAGATCCTACGCCACAAGACCTACCAGAATCGGGTTGCAAGAATCCATACACGTTACGACCTAACGCAACCCGACTCAGTCCGACGCAGCCCGACTCAGCCAATCGCGTCGCATCGCTTCGCATCGAGTGGCGGCTTTACGTGTTTTTTCCGTTTTATAAGGTCGGTGGTGAACAAGAGATGATCAAATATATAATAAATTTTCCGTAATGTTAATAATACGCAAATACTGCCCATGTATTGTTCATGTTCGGTCAAGACTTCGGTGTTGAGGTTCTCCCACTTGATGGTACGGATCTTACTGCGATGTCTGGTTTGTATACTTGGTATTTAGCGGGAATTAGGACGACCTTATACGCAGCCATGGAAGCTTGTATTTGCTTACTAATTTTACTGTCTGATGAGTTGGGTTGGTGTGCGATACTATGCTACCGAGGTATATAAAGTTGTGTACCATGTTTACCTGTTTCCCATTTAAATGTAGAAGAATACTAGGTAACACATAGTTAGTAAAAATTCGGTCTTGTTGTGCGTCGATTGAGAAGCCACTTAACATGAAGGATTTATTACCAATATCCATCATCCGATCTGTATATATATATATATATATATATATATATATATATATATATATATATATATATATATATATATATATATATATATATATATAATAATATGAGGCTTCCCTGTCTCGAAAGACAAGAGGTTCTGCGTCTGGAGAGTCAGTGGTTGGTGGGACAGCACTTGCTGTGACTGTGCAGACCAATTCTGGAGTGACAGTCCTTTCCACATATTCGGCAGATGGTAGAACTGGTGCGGTGTTTTCATGATCCTTTCGTTGATGTCGCCTCTCTATTCAGGTTGTGTTTCGCTTCTCCTCGCTGGCCTTCACTCCATCACGCACTCTCACGTGCCATATCCCGCGTTTTACGGTAGTTTTCTCCCATGATGTTGTGTTGATGTTGGTCAGTCTGGACATAGCGGAAGAAGCTTTACCGATGCGTGTGTTGATCTCGACATCGGTGGACAGGTTGCTGGTGATGGTTCAACCCAAGTAGGTGAAGTATTGGACAACTTCTAGGGTGTGCTCGTTGATGTTGACGGATGGAGCGTTGCGGACATCCCGACCCACGATGTTCGTCTTCTTTGTGATTAGGCGAAATTCTTTACAGGCATCAGCAAACCTGTCTATCAATCTCTGAAGGCTCTCTGCGGAATGGGATGTAAATGGAGCACCATCGGCAAAGAACAGTTCACGAATGAGGACTTTGCGGATCTTGCTATTTGCTTTCAGGCGGGCTAGATTGAAGAGCTTGCCGTCTGATCTGGTGTGGATACTTACTTACTTAGGCCCTTAACTCCTCCTGGAGCATAGGCCATCCACAACATATCTCCAGCGCCTCCTGTCTTGGGCAATCCTCTCCAGTTGTTGCCAGCCCTTCCCTGTTTGCTTGATGTCTGCCTCGAGGTCACGCCGCCAGGTGTTTTTTGGTCTCCCCCTCTTTCTCTTGCCTTGGGGGTTCCATGTCAGGACCTGTCTCGTTATGTTTGTGGTTGGCTTTCTCAAGGTGTGGCCAAGCCATCCCCATCTCCTCTTAAGGATCTCTATCTCTATTTGGGCTTGGTGTGTTCTATCCCAGAGGTCTTTGTTGCTCACCCTGTCCATCCAGTGTATTCGGAGAATTCTTCTCAGGCAATGGTTGACAAATGTCTGGATCCTTATCAATGTGGTCTTGTTTATTCGCCATGTTTCTGCTCCGTACAGCAACACCGACTTTACATTTGTGTTAAACAAGCGTATTTTGTGGTTTATCCAATTACTTTTGACTTCCACACCTTTCTCAACAGGTGGAAAGCTACCCTTGCTTTGCTGATCCTTTTCTTTACGTCAGCCTCTGTCCCTCCATGCGTATCCACTATGCTGCCTAGATATCTGAAGTCTTTGACCTCGTCCAGTGTCTCTCCCTCAAGCATGATTGGTGTTTCGCAAGTAGCATTTGTTCTCAGGATCTTTGTTTTCTTTTGTTGATTTTCAACCCAACCCGCCCTGAAATCAATGCCAGTTCTGTTGTTTTGTCTTGCATCTGCCTATGGCTGTGAGACAGGAGTGCAAGGTCATCCGCAAAGTCCAGGTCATCAAGTTGGGTCAGCATCGTCCACTGGATTCCATTTCGTTTCTCCTTGGTTGCTGTTTTCATGACCCAGTCTATGACTAGAATGAAGAGGAATGGTGACAGTAAGCATCCCTGTCTCACCCCCGTCCTAACCTCAAAGTTCTTTGTAAGTTGACCTTCATGAATGACTCTGCATGACATTCCTTCATAGGAGTTTTTGATCATGTTTACTAGTTTCTTGGGCACCCCATAGTGTATTAGCACTTTCCAGAGTGTCTCCCTGTCCACACTGTCAAAGGTTTTCTCGTAATCAACAAAGTTGATGTATAGGGATGAGTTCCATTCGATGGATTGTTCCACTATGATTCGCAGTGTTGCAATCTGGTCAGTACACGATCTGTCCTGCCTGAAGCCTGCTTGCTGTTCACGCAGAGTTTGGTCCACTTTGCCTTTTATTCTCTCTAGGATTATTCTGTTTAGAATCTTCCCAGGTACTGACAACAACGTGATTCCTCTGTAGTTATCACAGCGGCTCAGGTCTCCTTTCTTGGGAATCTTGATAAGGTAACCTTCCTTCCATTCTGCTGGAATTTCTTCTTTTTCCCAGATCTCCTCAAAAAGACTGTACAGCATTTCTACTGAAGTATTTACATCTGCCTTTAGTGCTTCTGCGAGGATACCATCAGGGCCTGCTACTTACCCATTTTTCATATGTGCGATTGCCTTTTTTATCTCTTCTCTAGTGGGTTTATTACAGTCTATTGGGAGATCTGTCTCAGCTGGTTGGATGTCTGGTTGATTCTGCTGTACTGGTCTGTTGAGCAGCTCTTCAAAATGCTCTGCCCATCTGTTAAGCTGTTTGTCTGCCCCCATCAGGACGATCCCATTTTTGTCTCTGATTGGCCGCTCTGATTTCGTAAACTTTCCAGCTAACTTCCTTGTTGTATCGTAAAGTTGCTTCATGTTCCTGCTAGCTGCTGCCTTTTCTGCTTCTTGTGCAAGTCCCTCCACAAAGTTCCTTTTGTCTGTTTTGACACTTTTCTTCACCTCTCTATTTGCTGCAGTGTGCTCTTTCTGAGCTGTTACCTTTGCCGCCCTTGTGCGGCTGCTGTTGACTGCTTCCTTCTTGTCTCTTCTGGTCTGTATTTTCCTCATTGTTTCTACTGAAATCCAGTCTTTCTGTTGGGGTTTCCTTCTTCCAATTACCTCTTCGCATGTGGTGTTTACTGCATTTTTGATGTGACTCCATTGGCTGTTGATGTCTACTCCTTCATCTTCATCATACAGTTCTTACAGGACTTTGAATCTATTAGCTAATGCAACTTTATATTCTTTTGCTGTGCTTGGGTCCTTCAGGAAATCCACATTATATCTTGCCTTTTGTCTTTCTTGTTCTACTCCATTTCTTCTTAGCTTGAGTTTCAGCCTGGCTGTTACTAGGTGGTGATCAGCCGCAACGTCAGCACCTCTCTTCACACGCACGTCTTGTAGTGATCTTCTAAACATTTTGTTTATGCCGATGTGGTCTATCTGATTTTCAGTGACTTGGTCAGGAGATACCCATGTCGCCTTATGTATTCTTTTGTGTGTGAACACACTTCCCCCAATCACAATGTTGTTTATTGCACAGGCATTCACAAACCGCTCCCCATTGTCATTCATCACACCCAGCCCATGAACTCCCATCACATTTTCATATCCTTGGTTGTCCGATCCAATCTTAGCATTGAAATCTCCCATAATCAGGTTGATGTTTTTATCCCTTAAATTGCTCATGATATCAAGGAGTTGGTTGTAGAATTCATCTTTGGTTTCGTCAGTCTTGTCGTTGGTTGGGGCGTAGCACTGCACTATGTTCATTTTAATCCTTTTGTTCTTTGTTCTAAAGGATGCTGTTAAGCACCTCGGTCCTCTGGCTTCCCAGCCAATAAGTGCTCTCTGTGCCTCCTTCCCCAATAAGAGGGCAACCCCCTCTGAGTGAGGGGCATCATCTTCCTCGTGTCCGGAGTATAGCATAAGCTCTCCTGTTGTTAGTCGCAGTCGTCCTGACTGGGTCCATCGGTTTCGCAGAGCCCGAGTAGAGCGAGGTTGAATCTCCGCATTTCTGCTGCCACTTGGGCAGTTTTCCCCGCCTCGTACATTGTTCGCACATTCCATGTGCCGATGTTTAAATTTTTCCTGGTCGAAAGAAGAGTAGTCGGCATTGTAGCTTCCTTTCGGCTTTGACCGCAACACTTCATGCGCCCTGGTAAACCAGGCCCTACCTCTTCCAGGACAGACGTCGTAGTTTTATTTGTTGTGAATGTTTCTGTAGCGTTGGGTTTCTTTACAGGGTGGGGGTGCTAGCCCCACGCCCAACCCTCCTCCTTTCTCAGCCGGGCTTGGGACCGTCCATGGCGGAGATCTGGTGTGGATGTAGATGATATATTCAGAGATTCTGAAGGCGTGAGACGGCACGAGAGAGAAGGTTCAGAACAGGGTGGGCGCGAGGACACAGCCCTGTTTGACTTCTTGATGGGAAAAGCGTTTGAGAATGCTCCGTCATATCGCAATGTGCTTTTCATGTTGCTAGGAAAGGCTGAGATCATGCTCAATACCTTTGGTGGACAGCCAATCTTTTCTAGTAGTTGCAACAGGTCACGCCTAATGACAAGGTCTAAGGCCTTGGTCAGATCGATGAAGGCAATGTAGAGGGGACTTACTATTTGCGGCATTTCTTATGTATCCGGCGCAAGGACAAAAACATGTCGATGGTTGACCTGGCTCTGCGGAAGCCGCACTGAGCCTCGGGGTACACTCGCTCTGCCGGCTTTTGTAGTATGTTCAGGATGACTCGCGCAAAGGTTTTGCCTACAATGCTGAACAGAGAGGTACCGCGGTAGTTGTTACAGTCGCATCCAGTCACACTTGTTCTTGTACATGGTTATGATGATGGCGACCTCCATGTTTTGAGGCACTGTGCAATGGCAGAGACGTTCGTGGAGTTTGGTAAGTAGCACAGGCATGGCACACTTAATTATTTCTGGGGAAATGCCATCACTTCCCGGAGCTTTTCCTTTAGCCAGGTGGTATATGGCGTCACTGAGCTCTTTCCCTGAAGGGAGTTCGTCAAGCTCACGCATGGCAGGCAAGGTTCACCAGCGTTGATGGCGGTTTCGGTGACAACGTTTCCCTTAGAGTAGAAATCTAGAAAGTGTTTACCCTGCTTATCGGGATCTGTGAAGGTTTCTCTTGTTTTGCTCATCATCGGGTCAGTGTTCTTTGTGGTAAGTCCAAAAACTTTCTTTGTGCCTTCATACATCTTTCGGATGTCGCCAGTGTCAGATGACATTTGAATACAGCTGCAAAGATGTTGCCAATAGTCATTGGCGCATTTTCTAGCGGTCCTTTGCACCGCAGATCTTGCTGTTCTTAGAGTAGATTTGGTATTCTTCCTGTAGTTCAAAACTGCTGAGCTCTTAGCTTCAATGGCAGGCTCCGTGTCCGACAGGTGGGTCTCAAATCAATCTGCTATTTTTCCTCAGCTTGCCGAAAGTTGTCGTGCCGGCATTGTAGATACTGTCTCTGATGTGTGACCACAGTTTGAGCAGGCGCAATTTTCATTAATTTTCCAAGTGCCGTAGTGTCCAAGGCAGGTAGGTCACGAATCATGGTCGTAACCCTGACATTGAAGACCCCCAAAAAGACCAGGTGTTCAGAGTTGGGGGCGCTTTTGATGATGGAGTGGAGTTTTTCATAGAACAGGTCTTTGACTTCCGGGATAGCAGACTGTTGGCGCGTATTTGCTCAGCAAGTTCACACAGCCTGAGTCATTTGTTTGTGGTTAGATTGTGTTCAGCAGGGAGTTCTTGATGCAAGTGGGGTTCATTGTTTTCTTTGCCAGAAGAAGTTGTAGTCTTTCTCTCGCAGTGATCCGTTTGCTGCGTTGAGTCTACTGAGCTCTCTGTCGATGATAGCTGCTTTCCTTGCGTCAATCCGCGTGAGATCATCCCAAAGGCCTGGACACATGGTCCTGACGTTCCAGCTTGCAATTCGAAGGACTGGCACCTTCTTAACGTTTGTCTTTGTTATGCTTGGTGCAGTCCACTTATCAGGCTCCAAGCACCCAATGAAGAAGGTGGACCGTGGTGGGACACCATCTTAACTGACCGGGGGCTGCCGGGCTTGAGACGGGCAGTAGCTGTCAGTGAGATACGATCAGCTATCCCACAGTCGAAGGCAACCCGTGGCGTCCTTTTCTCTATGTCAATCGAGATGGACTTATAACTTATAACTTATAACCCGTACCTGTTGCCTTCCGTCGTGTGCAGTCACGGCGAGGCGACTATGGAGTGACACTCTCAATGGGGCATGCGTGGGCGAGATGTGTGAAGGTCCTGGGTTGCCCAACCGACAATACTCCCCTTCCGGCCTCGCTAGTGGGATCCAAAGGAGTGCAGACGCTTGGCACCAGCCTGGCTGTATGAGCTGCCCGAAGATGCCAAGAGTTGACATATGACCGCCTTAGGGGCTCCACTCCAGACAAGACAGTTGGGGTTTGTAACCAGATATTCATACTATATATATATATATATATATATATATATATATATATATATATATATATATATATATATATATATATATATATTATATATATTTATATATTTATATATATATATATATATATATATATATATATATATATATATATATATATATATATATATATATATATATATATATATATATATATATATATATATATATATATATAAATATATATATATATATATATATATATATATATATATATATATATATATATATATAATATATAATATATATATACATAAATATATATATATATATATATATATATATATATATATAATAATTATTTATTTTTATTATTTATTTATTTGTGGATTTTTATTATATATTTCAGCGATCACGTGCGGCCCCATCACAGAAGGCGAAGGTGAGAGATACACGGACCTAACGTGTACCTCAGGTACGAAGTTATACATGGACACGTGTGAGGTGACGTGTAAGAATGGCTACAGACTGACCGGAAGTGATGGTGTACATATGTGTACAGAAGACGGCGATTGGAGTAATACGGTCGAGTGTAAACGTACGACATGTAAAATGATATTTCAGAATAATGTTCAAAGAAATAATTATCTATGAATTAGCATATTTGGTAATAATTGCTATGTTATGGGGAAATATCTTTAGGAGTAATATGTATCAAAACTGTTATATACTAAAAATAATGTGCACAAAGCACAAAGGGTAGTTAACAAGGCAAACACCATGACATTATTTGACGACTAAACCCAAACGGGTATTTGTGCTGGATTACCACGGTCACGTGTGAAGGTGGTTTATATTAAAATAATATTTCAACATTTTGTATTGCGTCATTCTCCAGTCTAACCAAGAAATACAAATCTATGCTACAGTGTACGTAAAATAAGGTAATCCTGTTAATTTGAGATGCACCGGTCAGGACCCACATTGGTTCAACCGAGGTCTGACTGGTGTGTTACCTGTCGAGCTACGGGTTAAACAACTTAAAGTGAACCTTCAACCTATTATTGTCAATGGTAAAACACAGTTAATAAAGCAAACATGCTTGACATTATTTGACGTCTTAAACCCAAGGGAGTATTTGTACTGGAATACCACGGTCATGTGTGAAGGTGGTTTATGTTTAAATATTTCAACATTTTCCATTGCGTTAGTAAATACACGACAAATGTTTCAGTTAGTATGGGTACAAGTGAAACACTCGATTCAATTAAACTGACATATATGTGAAAGGCTCAATACAACATTTCTTGCATACTTTACAATGCAATATATATTTCAGTTGTCACGTGTGAAACCATCAGAAAAGGGGAAGGCGAGATATACACGGACCAAACTTGTGTGTCTGGCCAAAAGCACTACAATGAAACGTGTCAGGTGACGTGTGAACATGGCTACAGACTGAACGGAAGTAACGGTGTACACACGTGTACAGAAAACGGCGAATGGAGTAACGTGGTCACGTGTGAAAGTACGATATATTAAACATTACATTTCATATTGTAGTTCCATAAATGCTGCTAAATGCACACATGCATTATTTCCGTTTTTAGTCCACTGGAGTCGTTTCCCTTGGTTAAGGGGTTGTAATCATTTTCATAATAATATCGATAATTTTTATGATGAAGTATATGGTGTGGATGCTATTGCACAGTAAATATGCACGATGAAGAACCACACTCATTAAGTTGAATATGTCAAAGACGTGATAAAATCAACAAATGCATGGCATTGTAAAATGTCTAAACAAAAGGTATTTTTTAGTGGAAGCACTAGGACTTCATAACTCTGCCATAGAATGCTTTCAGTCATATTTGTACGAGCGTCAGCAATCGGTAGAAATTGATGGCACCATTTCGAAACCAGGGACTGTTACATGTGGTGTGCCACAAGGGACATTTATCGGAACGATACTTTTTCTTATATATATATTAATGATAGTGCTAAATTCTGTTGTACGCTGACGACTCGTCCCTCGTGATATCGGGCAATAATGCCCAACAAATCCAAAACAGACTCTCTTCGGAACTTGAATCAATCAGAGAACGGCTGACTGACAACAAGATGTCTCTCCGTCTACGGAAAACAGAGTCAATACTTTTCGGATCAAAGAGAACACTTCAAAATTGTAATTCGATTCAGCTACAATGTGCTGGCAACACACTGACATGTTCCACGAGTGTTTAATACGTATGTGTTGAACTATATAAATTTTTTACTGAAGAAGGAGTAGCTGAACAAATAATTCGTACGTCAAATGCCAAGTTAAAGTTCATGTATAGACACACATGAAATGTTAATTTGAAAGCTAAACAACTTCTTACTTCGGTCCTAATAAAATGTCATTTTGACTATGCAAGCTCGACATGGTTCTCCAGTGTAACCAAGAAATACAACTCTAGGCTACAGTGTACACAAAACAAGATAATCCGGTTAATTCGAGATGCAACAGCCAGGACCCACATTGGTTCAACCAAGTTTTGTCTGGTCATTATGTTACCTGTGGAGCTACGGGTTAAACAACTTAAATTGAAATTTGAACATATTATTTTCAATGGTAAAACACAGTTAATAAAGCAAACATGCATGACATCATTTGACGTCTAAACACAAAGGAGTATTTGTACTGGAATACCACGGTCATGTGTGAAGGTGGTTTATTTAAAAATAATATTTTAACATTTTGTACTGCGTCAGTAGATACACGACATATGTTTCAGTTAGTATATGTACAAGTGAAACACTCGATTCATATTAAACTGACATATATGTGAAAGGCTCAATGCAACATTTCATGCATAATTTACAATGCAATATATATTTCAGTGGTCACTTGTGATACCATCAGAAAAGAGGAAGGCGAAATATACACGGACCAAACTTGTGTGTCTGGCCAAAAGCACTACAATGAAACGTGTCAGGTGACGTGTGACCATGGCTACAGACTGAACGGAAGTAACGGTGTACACAAGTGTACAGAAAACGGCGAATGGAGTAACATGGTCACGTGTGAAAGTACGATATATTAAACATTACATTTCATATTGTAGTTCCATAGTCGCACCGCTAAATGCACACAGGCATTTTTTTCCGTCTATAGTCCACTGGAAGCGTTTCCCTTAGTTAAGGGGTTGTAATCATTTTCATAATAATAACGATAATTTTTATGATGAAGTATATGGTGTGGATGCTATTGCACAGTAAATATGCACAGTCAAAAACCACGCTTATTAAGTTGAATATGTCAAAGACGTGATAAAATCAACAAATGCATGGCATTGTAAAATGTCTAAACAAAAGGTATTTTTTAGTGGAAGCACTAGGACTTCAGAACTCTGCCATAGAATGGTTGCAGTCATATTTGTACGAGCGTCAGCAATCGGTAGAAATTGATGGCACCATTTCGAAACCAGGGAATGTTGCATGTAATGTGCCACAAGAAACATTTAGCGGAACAATACTTTTTCTTATATATATTAACGATAGTGCTAAATTCTGTTGTACGCTAACGGCTCGTCCGTCGTGGTATCGGGCAATAATGCCCAACAAATTCAACACAGACTCTCTTCGGAGCTTGAATCAATCAGAGAACGGCTGACTGACAACACGATGTCTCTCCGTCTACGGAAAACAGAGTCAATACTTTTCGGATCAAAGAGAACACTTCAAAATTTTTATTTTCGTGTTATTTTCAATGGTAAAACACAGTTAATAAAGCAAACATGCATGACATTATTTGACGTCTTAAACCCAAGGGAGTATTTGTAATGGAATACCACGGTCACCTGTGAAGGTGGTTTATTTTAAATAATATTTCAACATTTTCTATTGCGTCAGTAAATACACGACATATGTTTCAGGTAGTATATATACAAGTGAAACACTCGATTCATATTAAACTGACATATATGTAAAAAGGCTCAATACAACATTTCGTGCATACTTTCAATGCAATATATATTTCAGTTGTCACGTGTGAAACCATCAGAAAAGGGGAAGGCGAGATATACACGGACCAAACTTGTGTGTCTGGCCAAAAGCATTACAATGAAACGTGTCAGGTGACGTGTGACCATGGCTACAGACTGAACGGAAGTAACGGTGTACACACGTGTACAGAAAACGGCGAATGGAGTAACGTGGTCACGTGTGAAAGTACGATATATTAGACATTACATTTCGTATTGTAGTTCCATAAATGCTGCTAAATGCACCCAGGCAACATTTCGTGCATACTTTACAATGCAATATATATTTCAGTTGTCACGTGTGAAAACATCAGAAAAGGGGAAGGCGAGATATACATGGACCAAACTTGTGTGTCTGGCCAAAAGCACTACAATGAAACGTGTCAGGTGACGTGTGACCATGGCTACAAACTGAGTGGAAGTAACGGTGTACACACGTGTACAGAAAACGGCGAATGGAGTAACGTGGTCACGTGTGAAAGTACGATATATTAAACATTACATTTCATATTGTAGTTCCATAGTCGCACCGCTAAATGCACACAGGCATTAATTCCGTTTTTAGTCCACTGGAGTCGTTTCCCTTGGTTAAGGGGTTGTAATCATTTTCATAATAATAACGATAATTTTTATGATGAAGTATATGGTGTGGATGCTATTGCACAGTAAATATGCACGATCAAGAACCACGCTCATTAAGTTGGATATGTCAAAGAAATGTGATAAAATCAACAAATGCATGGCATTGTAAAATGTCTAAACAAAAGGTATTTTTTAGTAGAAGCATTAGGACTTCAGAACTCTGCCATTGAATGGTTTCAGTCATATTTGTACGACCATCGGCAATCGGTAGAAATTGATGGCACCGTTTCGAAACCAGCGACTATTACATGTGGTGTGCAACAAAGGTCAATTCTCGGGCCCCTACTTTTTCTTATATATATATTAACGATAGTGCAACATTATTTTGTACGCTACCGACAAAGACTCTCTTCGGAGCTTGAATCAATCAGAAACTAGAGGACACGAAATAACGTTAGTGATGGAAGAGTGTAGGTTGTATATCAGAAAATATTCATTGTCAGAGAGAAGGTTGAATGAATAAATTGAACACATTTTCAATTATGAATGAATTGGTTACACGTAGATGAAACATTGTTTGACTTTCGGTAAGCCAAATGGCTTCCTTGCCCACGTGCAATCTTTTCAAATTCTGCTACATTTTGTTAATGGATACGAAACGTTTGGTTCCTGCTAACATCATGCACCATTAAGGTCTCTCGACACTGAATCGATGCGAGTTTTTACATATTCATTTACATATACTTGACAGTTCGTGTGGTTTGGAATGGTCTGTATGACTCTGTAATCTATACGTGTATGCTTTATGGAACATACGTGTATATATTTTCCTATGCTAATCCCAAGTGCGTGTCCACAGAACGTTTATGTCCAACGGTTAATCACCCGGCCGGCTCTGTCCTGCTAAACGGAGCGGCACCTTACATTCCGGGCACCACACTGCAGTACGTGTGTGCTGCTGGCTTCGAACTGACCGGTGGTCATTTGGAACGATTGTGCAAACTCGATGGATTTTGGGCTGGAGAGGTACCTCGGTGCACAGGTAACATAGCCACGTGATATCATGTGACGTCATCCAGTTGCATTGTACTTTGCGACGGTGAAAAGAATTTGTAAACCTGAAGGGTTTGATCAAGGACTTTTCTTACTTTGTATTTTGTTAACTTGATTAAGTTATTATATTGATTAAACTGCTATACTGCACGCGTTGTTCAAATCATCTCGTCATCGCAAATAATCGCTTTTAAAACAACAACATTATTCTATATATTATTATCATTGTACATTTATATATTTAGTACATTTATATACAACTGTTGTGATTTCCAAATTCGCAACAACGGAAACTGTTAATCCAAAACATAGTATTTGTTTATGATAATGTATTTGATTTTTATATACTTGTGTCGTTCCAACGTAAACGTATTCAATTGCAGCAATTGAATGTCCAATGTTGGCGTCACCGAATTACACACAGATCGTTGCGGGGGACCCATATGCGAATAAATACAACACAACGATCGTGTATCGGTGTTATGAAGGTCACGAACTCCTCTGGGGAGACTTGTCGAGAACGTGTCAGAGCAGCACGATTTGGTCAGGAAAACCGCCTGTCTGCAGAAGTAAGTTCTATTGACAAAAATATACCAGAATTCAAAATCGAATATGCTAAAAAAATATCAGACAAAGTTATATATGATAGTAATATTTCGCCGCGTGCGTGCTTGCACATAAAACGTACCACTCGCAAAGCATTCTTTTGCATAATTCGCTACTATTGCGTTGAATGCCACATGAAGATCAGTACATATGATGTTAGCATTTGTGTAATCATGTGTTCGTCCTTCGTGTCGTAGTCGTGTCCTGTGGTCCGCCGGCGCCCGTTGCTCACGCCACCGCCAGCACGAACGAGCTGGATTACATGACAAACATTACGTACACATGTCTGCCTGGGTTTGTGCCAGCGACTGGCGGCCAGTGGACGCGACAATGCCAGGCCGACAGACGCTGGAGCGGAACGCCGCCATTGTGTCTCGGTATGTCAAGTTGGATACACAAACGTGTGTGGATGTGTGTGCGTGCGTGGTCAATATAGATTAGATCTAGTTCGATATTCAATAAGAATCACGTATTTATCTTTTATAATAAATAATACAATTACTAAATGCAATATTTAATGCCATAACGTGTTCCAATAGCTATAATTCTTGATATATTCACATTGGTGGCACATTCGACTAAGCTATTTCCAGTACTTCATGAAAATTTTTTTTATGGTATTAAATGTATCGCGTGTACGTCAGGCTTCTTGCTAACCAAACGCAGTGTTCTCGATTTGAATTGAGGGTTTTTACATTGTTAACCTAACCAATAGGTAACGATTGTGCTCATCGGTATATATCGACAAACCTACGTATTGCAGAAGTGTTATGTAATCCACCTGCGGACATTGCCAACACGTCATTGACTACTGACGGGGTACGAGTGAACGACACCGCCACATATTCGTGTCTGCCAGGCTTCAGACTGGAGGCAGGCAATCTGACCAAAGTGTGCGGTGATGACGGGCGTTGGCAGAACGACGACCCGGAATGTACAGGTGAGACGATATACATACGTCTGTACACACTCATCCACGCACGCACACACAACATGCATGTACACACACATAAACATACACACACATACACCACACACACCACACACACACACACACACACACACACACACACACACACACACACACACACACACACACACACACACACACACACACACACACACACACACACGCACACACGCACAACACACACACACGCACACACACCTACACACCATATTGTACCATACATATGTGTATACGTATTTGAATAAAATTTTTGAACCATATCCATATTTTTCAGTGTGTGTGTGTGTGTGTGTGTGTGTGTGTGTGTGTGTGTGTGTGTGTGTGTGTGTGTGTGTGTGTGTGTGTGTGTGTGTGTGTGTGTGTGTGTGTGTGTGTGTGTGTGTGTGTGTGTGTGTGTGTGTGTGTGTGTGTGTGTGTGTGTGTGTGTGTGTGTGTGTGTGTGTGTGTGTGTGTGTGTGTGTGTGTGTGTGTGTGTGTGTGTGTGTGTGTGTGTGTGTGTGTGTGTGTGTGTGTGTGTGTGTGTGTGTGTGTGTGTGTGTGTGTGTGTGTGTGTGTGTGTGTGTGTGTGTGTGTGTGTATGTGTGTGTGTGTGTGTGTGTGTGTGTGTGTGTGTGTGTGTGTGTGTGTGTGTGTGTGTGTGTGTGTGTGTGTGTGTGTGTGTGTGTGTGTGTGTGTGTGTGTGTGTGTGTGTGTGTGTGTGTGTGTGTGTGTGTGTGTGTGTGTGTGTGTGTGTGTGTGTGTGTGTGTGTGTGTGTGTGTGTGTGTGTGTGTGTGTGTGTGTGTGCGTTGAATCTGACAATTCAACCAATCCGTTCGAACATTCACTCGAGTTATATGGTTTCCCCAGAGGTACACTGCGGTTCCCTGCTGAACGTCACCAATGCCTCCTACTCAATGTGGAATGGCGACATGGTTGGTGGGAAAGTTACGTACACATGTAACTATGGTTACGAGCGGAAGGAGGGCGAGGGATTCAGCCGTTGTCAACTGGATGGCAAATGGACGAAACCGTCATTGATATGCGAAGGTCAGCCAGCGTGTTTGCAGAATAGCAGGAGCTGTTTCCCGAAGGCTAAAGAACTCATCGACTTAATGATTATAACTGATGCAATAATAATTGTTCATCGTCAGACATAATTGTGATTTCAAAGATCTATTTCTTATTAGAGAAAGCACAGGAATACTCCCGCACCGAAGAGTTAAGTACATCCGGCAAATTATCTAACTGCCAGACTTAAATATTACTAGCAGCCGAAGCGAATTTTTTATTATTTCCGTCTCAAGAAATAAATCGGCTGTACTTGAAAGAGGAAATTTATGACCAAAAAGCTATTAAAAAAGCCCACTGAGGTTGTGACCGCTACAAGAAAACTACTTGCATGCATGCACCGATAAAACAGACGTTTGATTTAAAGGCCGTTCGTTCGGTTCGTCTCTGTCATGCAGTGTTAGTGACTGTATATGTTCGTTATGATTATCACTAAATGGTGCGCCAATTTCTCCTTAACTCTACCTTACATGCGACGAAAGAGAGCGAATGGTTGGAAGAAATGATTCCAGAACTGAGAAACCTCCTTATTTTTTTTCACATCATCGAAAGAATTTACTTTTGTCTTTAGATCTATTAAGGGTAAAAAAAAGTGGATATCCAAAATGTTAAGCACTTTATGGAGTCTAGGTCGATCGTGGGCGCGACTTCCATCATGTTGCCGATCACATGACAAAGCTATGACATTTTACAAAGGGCGAAATTCGTGAGTTTTCAGAGTTTCAATTTTCACTTCAATAAATGATGGCTCAAGCTTTAAATAATGTAATAGTTTGTCTGATGATTTCACAAAAACAACGTAGAAAAGTTGCTCAAGCGAGCTAGCAGGTCTTATTGAAAGTCGGTTTGAATTTTCGTCAAATGAATTTGAAATGAGACGGGCAAAAAATCGAATTGAGCAGGGACCTTTAATGAAGGACAACTGAAGATGAGAATGAGAAAACACCCTTTTTGACAGAGGAGATGAATGAATTGTAAAGGGGGGGCCAAAAAGGGAGATAAGCCTAGTCACCCACTAGTTTACCATGCTCCCGTGTAGGGGCGCAACAAACACGAAAAATCAAACATTTAAACCAAAGGCGTGACCCAATGCCCCCTTAATTCGCCATTGTGTGTTAATGTACGAATATGCTCAAAAATAAAAAGAAGGACGGTTGAAACATTTGTCGGCTCTCGAGCAGCCAATGGCTTCCTTGCTCACTTGTCGGCTCTCGAGCAGCCAATGGCTTCCTTGCTCACTTACAACAGATATTGTTGATTGAAATTGGCGTGCGCCTTGTGAGTATCGCCGACTACAGTGTTTATTTGGTGTCTCCAGAAGTGACGTGTGGGACACCACCACCGGTGAAATACGCCAGGGTGACAGACAGCTGTGTCAGTCGTGGATGTGTTGTCCACTACCGTTGTGACGTCGGCTACGAGAGCAATGAGGTCGAGTCCGAATGCTTGGTCGATGGAGACTGGAAACGGGTGTCTCTCAACTGTACACGTGAGTGATGGAGATTAGATGATGTAACGCCTTCACAATAAGCGTATGTCTGGGTCCAGTCAGAGATGCCAGGCTTCCTGCTGTGTGAAGGAGATATCCTTTCTTGCCAGTTTCATCAAAGCTTTTCCTTATTTTTCAAATAAACTCTTTCTTCCATGTCATGTTTTAGCCACAAATAATTTCTTTGCCTTAAAGCTTTCCCGTGTTTTCCTACATAATGCATGCGGTGGTATCCTGCAGACCTTCATTTTAGTAAGAAAATGTCTCTAATGTGGGGATACCCCGTCGTGCAGCCTCCTTGCCGCAGCACTCTGTGTGCGTGCAATCCTTTCATTATATCGTCTCCTGCAGGAGAATTTCCGTCCTTCTAATTATTTAACTTGACACCGGGCGTCATGAATCTGTAATAAAATAACAAATTCCTGGTACTTAAACAATGTTCTATTTTTGGATATAATTACAAGCACACGACCCTTTTTATTTTAGCTCACACGGCGGAGTTCAGGCCGACGGAACATAGTTTCAAACAAAACCGAATGTTATTGTATTTCTAGATACATTTTCGATGCAAACATTATCCACCATTGCATGCAATTTGGAATAGAGCGATGTATTAAAACAAATCAGGAAATTACCAAATGAAATGAACATGTGCAGAATCAGCACATGAAATATAAGTTGTGGCAGTGGTGATATGGTGAGTGGCGTCACTGGTATGATGGGCGTTTTGGATAATTTTGCAAGTAATTTTGGGTTTCTCGTAACGGAAATGTTATTCCTCTCTACAGGCGTCAAGTGCGGCGACGTTACAGGCGTGGGAAGTCTGGTGACAAACCAGACAGGCGCCCACTACGAGGACGTTGTCACCTTGGAATGTCTGCCTGGCCACCACAGAGAGAGCGGTAGCCTAGTGATGACGTGTCTGGCAGAGGGCGTGTGGTCCGGGACACCTCTCGTGTGTGCACGTACGTCACAATGCATGCATGTACTAAATGTGTTCAATAACTAAAGTTATAAATGTCGTCACAATCTTGTAGTGTCATCCCCTCGTGGGAATGTCAGCTGTCATTGATCGCCACTAATGTCTGTCTAATGCCGTTCTTATCAAATCTTCATATTTCCCATCCACGTCTTGATGTTGTCTGTCGTGTGGCTCTTGGTCTTTCCCTTCCTCATTCACCCCACCTCCTTCCCTCCAATGTTTCCCCTTGTATTCCTTCCTGTCTTCTGATTTGGCCCAACAAAGTATTTTCCGTATTTTGTTTAAAAGTTTTATTTTTATTCCTTTTAAGTTTATACGTTTTATATTCCATTTTGAATAGCACGGTAGTGCAACATGTAACACAAATACACACGTTCTAATCATAAGTGTTAGTAGCTATTACATTTATTATGACAACATTATACAACCGGCCCATATGTTAACTTATAATACGATACACAGCCTGTATTTCTAGTATTTTTTTTAATAATATAGCCTATTTTAACACAATTAAGAGTTGCAAATTATGTACGGACGACATATATATCATGGTTATTCGTGATATAAATTAATCTATTTCTAATTCATCGTGTGCATGTGCGTGCGTGCGTGCCTGCGTGCGCGCGCTTGAGTGTGCGTGCGCGCGTGCGTGCATGTTATTGCCTTAAGAAATCATATCAACAATATAAACCATATACGAATTGCAGAAACCACATGCAAGGCACCCACAAACATAGTGGGCGGCGTGCATTCTGTCGGCAGCCTGACGGTCGGATCCAAAGTAACGTACCAACCTGAGGATCGCTATCGCCTCGTCAGCGGCGACTTGGTGCGGACCTGTGGCGAGGACGAACACTGGGATGGGAAGCAGCCAGTGTTTGAGGGTACGTAACACTTTCTACAGGTCCAACAATCTGATCGTGCGACCTACGTTTAGGCATTTATTTACTAGATAAATTACAACTTGTTTTCAGAATTGCAATTAAGCGTTTCTAATATACTTTGCCAATATAATCAATCAACTAGTTATAATTTACTTGAAGAAACGGCCTAACAGATTCCATTTTCTAGTTACTTATGGGTTTTCCTGCAGTAAAAATACCATACTACGAATTTCTATAAATGTTACTTTCAGAAATCACCTGTCCCCGTATCCACGTCGGCAGTGATTCCAAGGTTGTGCCGTTCGTCGCGGGTGTCGTGGTCGGGGCTCGGGTCACTTACTCCTGTGTGGCCGGCTACAACATATCGACAGGTAGCAACAGGTGTGACTGTCTCATCACGGGAAACTGGAGCTGTGAACAACCAACGTGTACCAGTGAGTAAAACCACACGGCGCCTTCTCCGTCTCGTACACTTGAAGTACGGACAGTTGTACTCAAGATAATCCAACTGCAACGTTGTCTACGTTTCATCTGGAACTTGATTTATTTGTGTGGAGATATTATTGGATATTCATAAGTTATGTTAACATATTTATAGGAGAACAACTAGCCAGCAACGTATAACATATTATACTGACAATACACACTTGTCAGAGAACATACACATTGGTACACGCACGCACGCACGCACGCATTCACACGCATTCAAATGCGCGTGCACACACACACGCACACACACACACACACACACACACACACACACACACACACACACACACACGTGAAATTAATATATGAAGGAAATATTTTATATTACGTTCTTCAACGCCTGTTCTTCAAAAGCCAGAGATTCAAGGCGATCTTCTGTAATGTCCCAACACTTACGCAATTATACCGCAGACGAAGACTCTGTTAGGAAAGTGAGCTTACTGCAGTGTCTTGACGTATATGTCGTGTTACAGAGGTGAACTGTGGTCAGCCTCCGAGTGTGGCCCACGCCAGGAACGAAGAGCCAGGGACGAGGTATCTGGACCGCGCCACCTACACTTGTGACTCCGGCTACTATACTGAGCGTCCACATGTCGCACTCGTCTGCAGCAAGCGTGGTGTCTGGGAGGGCGACGAGATTGTCTGCACAGGTAAAACCAACACAATGCTACTGCCCAGCATTTGCATATCTTATTAAATTAATCGTGGCCACAATGAGTTGGTGGCCTTACTTTCCCCACTGAAATGCTACAACATAATATATCAGAAGAAGATTGATAATGGAATTCGTTGTCGTCGAAACAGAAACAGCAATAAAGCATTTCTGTAAACACAGTAACTTCTCGCTACAAGGACTCCAATTAAGGAACATTAAAAGGAATAACTTTGAAATACTTGTTCTGGTCTGTACTGTTTTTGTACCCATGGAAAACAGAACATCAGACATATGGAACAGTTTGACCAAGTCCCGACATGTTACTTATATCGATAATCTACTGTATCTGATAACATAAAAGCACATGGAGAGATTACACACGGTGGCGTATGCGAGCAATATCTACGTGCACACAAATGCAGACTTTCGACACGCGCTCGAACGCACTCTCACCTGAGGTCCATTGCTCATATACGATCATTGGGTTACAATTTACAATTATTATGACATACGTCATTACGATGTCATGTCGTCATTCTTGCGTTACAGAAATTACCTGCCCGACACCGGAATTACCAAACATGGCGACTTACAACGTCACGTCGCTGACGTACAAGTCACATGTGCTGTACACGTGTCACCAGGGATACTCCATTGCCTCTGGAGACGAGGAGCTCACGTGCCAGTCCAATGGAACGTGGAGTGGGACAACTCCTACATGCGAGAGTGAGTCTGGAAATTATTGATGTCCTGTTTACATGAGATTTACTTATTTTCTTCTAATCATAACTATTAAAATTTACTTATTCAACCTTTCGGCTACTGTCGATAGCCTTCACCAGGATTAGAAGAAAGTCATTGCTTGTTGCATCTTATCTTCTCCATCTAATGTTATTGGTTACTTTCATTTCAATGTATTGTGTTCATGTTCGATTTCTGGTATCACTGTATACGTCAAAAAGAATTGTGTTGGTTTGTGTACAAGCCGTATTGCAATTGAAACAGAGTTAATGCCATCGTAACGACAACTAAAATACCAATGGGCCAACGATCGTGTGTTTTGGGCAATTTAAGTATCAACATTACTGTAATTTTAGTAGTTTGTAATTCCTTCAGTTTATTACGCTGTAGTTATATTGTAAACAAATGCAGTAATTGTTATTATTAGTGGTAGTTTTAGCTTAGTTGCAACTATGGAAATATTAGGACTAGACTGGCGATAACTAAGGTAAGGTAACATGGGGCAGGTCAGTCCCCCTAAGGAAAACTTTCAAATGATACTCCAGTAAGCTATGTTAACATGTATTTAATGTGCTCATATTGTAAACATATATATATATATATATATATATATATATATATATATATATATATATATATATATATATATATATATATATATATATATATATATATATATATATATATATATAACACATCTTGCCCCATCCCTGGGGCAAGACGACCCTCTGCATGGGGCAAGATGGTCAATCGCTCCCTCCCACGTGGCTTTCGCTTATGTGAACGAATTACTGCCTAAACCTAAACATAAAATGTATTCATGGAAATGGTATGATAACAATATATTAGGCTATTGTAATTGTTAATTTTAAATTGCATTTTTGATATAATATTATACACCTTGCAATCCATACGTAATATCATATTGGCTTAGTAACATCCGATCATAATGACTGTCTACAGGCTAGCAGAACGTAAATTATACACCGTTCATAACACATTAAATGTATTAAACATAATTGGTCATGTATAATACAAAGTATACATTATGACCATGTGTGGGATAATACAGGGGACCGTCTTGCCCTACAGGCACTACGTTTGTCTTAACACGATGTATATAAACCACCACACGCTACTGCCCATTTTGTATTGTTCATGATTCATATCGTTTTATAGTGATTTGCACCATTTTGCTATTTCCAAAATGTTAGATCAGAGCATAAATTAGCGCAGTTTTAGTTCCACAACAATAAATAGTATGTATCAGTCGTATTAGCAATAACCTGAGTAGTGTTATTACGGTTATTCCGATCAACGGGTGGGAACAACCCTTAATTGTCTCCGTTTCACAAATGAAGTGACACAATTCTTGCGCATTCGTGATGCAGAAGTGGAGTGCCCGCGGCCTCCATATGTCGTCAACACGACTTGGAGCGAAGACAAGAAGTCTCTACGGCAGAGAAGAATCATCTATCGCTGTCTACCCCGGTACAAGTTCGTGTCGGGACAGCTGTCTAAGGAATGTGGACCAGGGGGCCGATGGATTGGCGTCGACCCTGTCTGTGAAGGTAGGCAGAGTTAGACACAGACCGTGCGAGATTAGTAAAAACCAACCATGGAAATATAACATTGCATCTTAAACCAACAGTTTGATTGTCTTAGAAATAGGAGCCGAGGTGCCGGGGATGGTTAAAGTCACTACAAATTTGAAATTATTGAAACACTGGAAATTAATGTGGTGACAACTCAAAATAAATACATATGTTTACCCAGATCACCCACAAGGACGTCGATAAGCAACACATGGTATGGCGGCCTAACACTTACTACAACCTCGGACACTTTCTCTGGATGTTTTTACCAAACACAATTTTGAGATCGCTCGTATGCCACTGATCATTGTATGCAAATTTATGCAATCATCGTATATGAGTGAAGATGTTCATCACACTGGATGGTTCAAATGAGTAATATTATTATTAATTTCACAGTCAGTTTGCCTTTTTTCTCGTGACAGACGACTACCGCTCGATGGCGACACGGTAGTCAAATGCCATATCAACACGAATCGAGCCAATTGCATCATAGAAAGGCCGAAAAGGATCTGAGTAATAAAAAAATGGGATAGTTACAGAAAATAGAAAGACAATACTAAAGACGAATTGTTTATGCAGTAGCTTAGAAACATCAAAGACAGCATTGTGTCACACCTGGCGCGAATACACGAGATGGTGTACAAGAACACAAAATGGCGACATCAACAAAAGCTGGAACGTTGGAAACAACAAACAAAAGACGCAGAGAATACCACTGATCTATCAGATGAACAACTTAAGAAGTGGGTAGTCAATATCTCGCAATATGAACTGAAGAATGCAGAAATGAAGGTTCTGACGAAAGGACTAAATTATGATATAACAATGAAAAAATCCCAATAGAGCAATATATATAGTAGCCACTGAACAGTCTTGCTCCACGCTGCCACAAACAGAAGCAGAAAACTTATCAGCAGATATGACAGGGATTTTTAAATCAGCGAAGACTCCCAAATCCAACATAAGCAAAGAAGAAAGAAACGCATTAAAATCACTTGGCAAAAATGAAACAACCATTATTCTACCAGCGGACAAGGGACGTGCCACTGTAGTAATGGACAAAACACGGGATGAGAAGAAAGTACGTGAGATGCTAAACGAGGAGAAAACATACTTCAAATTTAAGTCGGATCCAACGGACAAATATAAGAGAAAACTAAATGCCATCCTCACTAGACTAAAGAGAGAAGGGAAGATAACAGAACAACAGTACTTCTATCACTAGGCTGTACTGCACACCGAAAATCCACAAAAAAAGAAAAACACTTAGACCGATAGTGGACTATTCTGGATCAATAGCTTACAGCGTGTCACGAATCCTAGCAGATCTTCTCGGTCCTATGGCAGGACTGACGCAACACCATGTCAAAAACTCAAGACACCTGCCAATTGAACTGTATTCAATCACCCAACACGAAGATGAAATTTTCACTTCCCAAGATGTTGTGTCTCTCTTCACTAATACGCCTATACCTAAGACTATGGAGATAATCAAGACCAGACTACAGAAAGACACCACCTTAACACACTGGAAATAGAAGACATCATGGCACTATTGGACTTTGTTCTGAACACAACTTACTTCTAATTCAGAAACACGATATACCAACATAAATTTGGCACAGCCATGGGTAGCCCTGTGTCAGCCATCGTCGCCAACCTCTTCATGGAACATCTGGAACAAGAGGCTATTGCCACAGCCCCGATCAGCTGCCGACCTAGGATGTGGAAACGTTATGTAGATGACATACTAGAAGTGATAAAAACATGGATGACAGCAACTGACCTACCATCTAAACAGAATGGACGAGACAAACATCGTCACATTCACTCATGAAGAAGAAGCAGAAGGAACAATACCATTTTGGGACACTTTACTAGTGAGGAAGGAATCGGGAGAGATGAAACTACTAATCTTCCGAAAGAATACAGACCAATACCTACACTTCTCCTCACACCATCCATTACACCAGAAGATGGGAGTGATCCGTACGTTACTAGACAGATGCGAAACACTGGTGACAGAAGAGGAAGATAAACGGAAAGAAAGAGAACACACCAAGGCAGCTCTACCGAGATGTGGATATCTACAATGGACCATATCAACAGTGCAGACAAAGATAAAAACAAAGAAGGAAGATAACATCAGGAAAAAGCCAGTGGAAAAAGACAAGAACAAAGGCATTGTGGTACTTCCATATGTCCAAGGATTAACCGAAACCACATCATGGATCATGAAGAAATACAAGGTGAATACAGCAGTGAAGCCTCACAACACCATCAAGATGTCACTGGTAAGACCAAAGGACAAAGAAATGTAATGCCACATACATCGCTGAAACGAAACGTACCATAGGAACCCGCATTAAAAAGAACACGAAGAAGGCGCTGAGAAAGCATCGGCTAGCAGACCCTACACCCGAAGCATCGGTATAAGAGGTGCATAAATCAGCGATCACAGATCACATGACTCAACAGAATCACATATTAGACTGAGAGGGGGGACATATCTGTAAAGAGAGAATCGGACTGGAGAAAAAGAGGCATCAAAGAAGCGATATGAATAAGGAAAACCACAGACAGTATGAATCGACATGAGGGCCGATTCCGACTCTTTCACATGTACGATCTCCTGAAGGACCACCCAGGGAGCGGCCGCGGGGGGGCACACAATAGAGTAACGTCAGCGTAGATTGACTACCGTCTCGCCATCTAGCGGTAGTCGTCTGAAGAAGATTGCTAATAGCAACGGAAACGTCACGAGAAGAAAAGGGTAAACTGACTATGAGATATGTAAAAATATTACTCGTGCAATCATCGTGTTAACTGTTAAATGGTATTTACATCTGCTCGTTTACCACAAACTAGGTGTACATCTTAACTATTGATCCTTCGCGAAAACATTTTTGGTAACACCAATGACTGCCTATAAACGTTCTCCTGTTTATGAGAAGACACTCTTGTTTGTCAATTCAGACTCTGGAGAAGAAGTCAGCATCTTTGTTCCCGAGGACGAGGAACCAAAGACGGAGGCTGAGAAGACAATGGCGGCCATCGGCTTCAAGAAAGCGGACAAAGCCCCGCCTAACATCGCGATGGGAGTCATCGGGATTGCGATGCTTGTTATTCCCGCCGTGGTGCTCTTTAGTCTGGATTTCACCACCTTGAGAAAGCACTTCCGGTTCATGAAGAGAAATATTCAGCATGGATACAGAAACCTAGTTCAGAGAAACACAAAAGTTGAGCCGATGTCATAAAATGGCAAAATATCTTTGCGGAACTGCACGTGAATTATATTCACGTCGCATTTCATTACGCTCTATGTACGTGCGTGTACGTGAGCCCGCAGTTTAATTAATCAATAACAAATATACCTGTACATGTTGTGGACCATTAGAAGTGAGTGTAGTACGTGTGTGAAACATTAATCAAAATAGCAGGTGTTGTACATGATGTGGAGTATTATACTCATTAATTCGCTATGTTGCGCTATGTCTTAGCAGTTGAAAGCAATATGTCCGTTATGCTAATGTGAGATATTTCATGTAGTTGTTAGGACTACATTTTTTACATGTGTGTCTTCGTAAATAATTTTTCAGAGTGCACCCACAAAGCTAATCTCCCATAGCTGACTTTCTCGCCCGACTTCGTGGACTCGCCGAGAAAAGAGTCTGATGGCAGATACGTGGTTTAAGCGTTACCGGCAGATGGTGTCGATCTGTTGGGGAGTGTTTTTAATGTTACATGTGTATATGTATGCTTTGGATAAAGAAATCAAATATCAGAGTAAAATATATGAGAGTCACTTTGATTGGTTAAACAAATTCCAGTTAATCAAACAAATTCGTAACAATGAAAAGTGGTACGTTAATTTGATTCCAGGCTGAGAGTGACAAGCGATGGCGCCATATCGCGCAGCCGATGCTAACGTAAAGCTACAGGCTACGCTTAGGCCAAGCATAGGACATTAGTGAAATGATAATGGTTCCATTAAAATTAGTGATATCGTTCTCTGTTTTCACTTGTTGCACGTTTTATTAGCGTTGGTATTTTTAGTATTCTTTATGTTAGTTTACACCCGTCCACGCAGTGACAAACCAATCCTACAGGTAGAAAAGCATATGAGGTGAGCAGAAAACTCGTAAGTAGATCACTCTAAATAACTACCTTTGTTTTTTTTTGTACATCGCCAATTGGTAGTTCTGAGGCCACTAGTCCAAGGCGCCGAATGGACATAGACACAGGCGAGGGGACGTGCTGACGGGATGCGCCCAAAGCGTATTAACAAACACTTGCTTACACCCGTCCATGTAGCAAAAAGGGTGAAACCACATTTGATTTTACAGTAGGCTACCATTACAACGTTTCGTAGAATTCCTACAAAATGTATCCTACGATAATTCGACAAAGTCACATATCTGGTGTAAGGAGGCGAATGAACATAGACAGGGGCGAGTGGATGTCGGTGCCTGGGAGGACATTCTGCCAGACTGCACACAAAATCAGTGCATTAATATAAAGATGGGTCAAGGTCACGCTTGGGTTCAAGTGCGAGCCAG
Organism: Lamellibrachia satsuma; assembly: GCA_033239005.1. Lineage (NCBI taxonomy): Eukaryota > Metazoa > Annelida > Polychaeta > Sabellida > Siboglinidae > Lamellibrachia > Lamellibrachia satsuma. The sequence continues at coordinate 2,282,223 of BSQZ01000022.1, read as the reverse complement.
CACACTTCAATGCCATTGCAAGTGTTTGAGATGATTCGATTGCAAATGCAATTGTGTGAAATAATTCAAATGCAAATGCAAGTGTTTTGTTATGACTGAGAAATGCAAAAAAAGTACAAACCCGTTTACATCAACGTTATTATATATTGTTACTTAAAATAGATGCTTTATTACTAAATACTTTTCAGTAATCAATCATAAGATATTATAATCAAAGGACATGTAAGAGTACTACATGTGACATATTTAATTATGTAAACCTTTGGATTGACTACCAGCATTGGATAAACAATGGTTATATTCAAGTGGGGAAGTTTCTTTCCCCATTAAGAAAATAAGCAGGCAGCTACCCTTTAATCGCCCAATCTCTTTAAATGAACCGTGCCCATTCAGAAAGACAATGAGATAAGACCTAAATGGTCTGGCGTATTTGCTTACTAAGAAATACTTGGGCTTTACTGTCTGTAGCAGAAACTTGGTGGGAAGAAAGAGTATAGTGACAGAATTACTCAAATGAAATACAAACAATAGTTAATATATAATGGCATTCATTGACAAAACTGTGTTAATTGTATGGTGTATTATGGTATATAGTGATTATGGTCACTACGGTGAAATTTGGCAGGCTTAGTCTTAGTGTTACCGTCTGCTTGATTCGGGTAAGAATAATCCAAGCAAAGCAATCCAAATTATTAAACGTCATTGCTAAGATGATGATAAAAAATAATATTGTTTTAAAATGAGATAGATTGTGAATACCAAATTTGTGATAACAGTGGATTTCAAAAGGCTGCCTGAACTTCACTGATTGCATTTCACAGATAAGCTTAGCCTAAGTGAGCACACAAACACTACCAACTGGGGTGGGCTGGTCATTCAGCAGACAGGAATTGAAGGGCCTTCTACAATAACATGTCCATTGGTAGGGAGATAAGTTGACTGCTAATTATGGTTTCTGCAAATATGTCTAAAATAAACATTTGGAGCTGGTAGCTTGCAGCCAAGTGAGAAATTTGCATTAAAGGCATCGCATGGTTTGGTTCAAACACAAAAGTGGTTTATCAAATGCAAATTGTTTTTATCAAATGCAAATGTTTTCGATTCAAAGGCAAATGTTTGGTTCAAATAAAAACGCAAGTGCAAATGCGGAGCAGGAGACAACACTGCATTTAAATGCAAATGCAAATGTGACATTTTCTAATGCATTTGCATTTGAACGCGAGCCTGGCCACGGTTACGTCATCTGGAGAGTGGCTCACACTCAATTTGGCCACAATTAGGCCACTGTTTCCGTCTTTGTCAGATAGGTAAAACGGTATTATAGTAAATCAATTTAATAACTGCCTTTGTGTTTTCTTAATACATCGCCATTTTGTGGGTCAGAGGTCACTGGTGCAAGGAGGCGAAGGAACATAGAAGGAGGCGGGTGTGTGTCGATGTCTTGGAGGGTATACTGCCAGACTGCTCCGCAAGTTAATGTATTAATATATAGCTTACACCCGTCCAAAATGGGTGAACATTTGATTTTTAAATACGCTGCCATTACAACGTTCGTTTCTTAGGATTCCAGCACAAATTTTCCTACGATTGTCTTCACACAATATTTATCCTCTGTTAAGAAACATGCTGTGTGTAACTCGATAAAATCACAAAACTTTCAGAAAAAACGCACCCACACGAGATATATGTCAATTTTTACCCAGCCCGGTGAATGATTTAGAAATGTTGGAACGATGCCATCAAATAAAATATTTAATGTAGAAGTTAACACGAAAAAAATATCTTTACCAACGCATCCAATGTGAGAATATGCGGGGGGAAATCACTAATTAAATTACCATAAAGGTAGTTATTTAAGAGTTATTTCCTTCCGATCGAACAAAAATGGACTAAGTGGGCGAATTGAGTGTTGGCCATAGACCACATTTCCCATTCATTTGCCATTACCTACACACAGATACCCTATGATAGTGGCGACTGCACGTTATGAGTGAATTGATCATCAGTTTATTTTATCATCGCCAATGGGAAGATGAGATGCGAGGGAGGAGGAGAGAGGGAGAGATGCTGCCAGACTGCCCCCAAAGTTAGCGTATAGAAATAGAGACAGAGATGGTGGAGTGACGGTCGCGCCATCTGGTGATCGAGAGGCTCAAACTCAATGCGGCCATAAAACAATTATAGTAAGTAAGTCTAAAAAAACTGCCTTTGTGGTTTTTTAATACATCGCCAATTGGTAAATCAAAGGTCACTGTTGCAAGGAGGCCAAGGAACGCGGAAAGAAGCGCGTGGGTGCCGGCGCCTGGGAGGAGATGCTGCCAGACCATAAGCGATTTTATTTTTGAGCAGGTAAGTTGAGCACCATGGGCGGATGTGAACCAATGAGGTGGTCGGATTTCATCATGTGATACATTATGGAGAATCTTTACACGTGGTGTCGTACGGTAGCTTGCGCCAACACGTGCTTGTTTACTAATAAGTTTTATCGAAAAGACGGCTTTTGATTGGCGTTGTTGGGGCAATTAATGACCAACATCAGATACGCGTTTGTGCAAGGTATGTAAACATCCGTGTGTGTGCGTGCATGCGTGCGTGCGTGCGTGCCTGCGTGCGTGGATGCGTGAGTGAGTGCGTGATAATTATTTGTTTAAAATAAATAACTTCCACATATAATTAACATTTTACAAGTGCTGATAGCTTAAACTGTTCCTGATATCATTGATCTTTTTTTTATAATTTAATTCCAAAGATATAATTGTATATCTTTATAGTTAACACGTAAATGTCTAGTTGCATCTTAGTTAAATAAATTGGATTTACTATAAAATGTTTGTTTTCCTTTTTCATCCGCCATCCCGGAGAGTCCGTCTCCAGCCTCAAATTGGCAGTTGTTGAGAACCTGTTATCAGCTAAGTGCATGCGAACATTGTCACTATGGTTATTTATTTTAAACAAATAATTATCACCCACGCACACACGCATGCACGCACTCACTCACACACGCACGCACGCCCATGGGTGTTTATATGCCATGCGCGAAACGCGTATTTGATGTTGATCATTAATCGCCCCAATAACGCCAAACAAACGCCGTCACTTCCATAAAATTTGCTATTAAACATATGCACGTGTTGGCGCAAGTTGCCTTACCACACCACGTGTAAAGATTCTCCATAATGTATGCATCACGTGATGATATCCGAGCACCGCTTTGGCTTACATCCATCCATGGTGCTCAACTTACCCACTAAAAAAAATACGCAGACCACCCCAAAGTTAACGTATTAATATAGAGATTCTTCAAGGTTATGAGGACGCCGTCTAACGAATGCAAAGATAACCATGATTATGTAGTAGTATATATCTGCAGTAGATGGCAGCACAGTTAAGTTTTTTTTCGCCGATGACATTGTTCTAAGGAAATGGGATACAAAATAATACATTTTACAGGATATTTTCTGGTTGTTCTTGCCTGCAAGAAACACAACACTGCGTTGGGCAAGAGGTTTTACCCGGACTTCTGAATGAGCAATGGCGTCGTACTATTATAAATCACCACAAGTCAAGAACGTTTCACAATTAGGGTTCGCACAAACAACACCGGATTACTTACAGGTGTAAAGTCTAACAATTAACCCCTCCAAGAATAAACCCGGAGGTATTATGGGATGCACTGGAGTATATCCCGTAGAATATTATGGTGCACCCCATGGTATACCCCTCAGAATATACCTAGGTAAATACGTTGTATAGTTGGCACTAACGTTTAAGGGGCCACCCATAGAGTACGAACACGCTCACGAGGTGGGGTATCCAGGAGAGCTTTAAGGGTGTGGGTGGGGCTGTTTCAGCGATTGTTACGTTCGTTATTAAAAAGAGTGTTTTGCTCGTCTAGCTGTCGACATCATACTAATAGCATTGATTGCTATGCCATTTTGGGGATACATTTTGACCGAATTCATGCATCAATGGCGCGTGCGAAAAGTCTCCAAATAAATAATTGCATGCATAATAGATGGGGTGGGGTGTCTTTCTCAAAACGAACGTAGTTTTGGTGGGTAAACTGGACAGTATTGCTAATGGGGTTGGGGCTCAACAAACTGAAAAGTAGCGTGACGTACTTAATGTATATCCAATAATCAAGTAATTGGTTCTTACTTCGAATCCCATATGATGTTTACATAATGTATCACGTGATGAAATCCGAACACCCCATTGGTTCACATCGGCCCATGGTGCTCAACCTACCTGCTAAAAAAATTTCGCCGTCACTCCACCATACCTCTCTCTATTTCTATGCACTAACTTTGGGGGTCAGTCTGGCAGCATCTCTTCCCAGGCGCTCACTTTCACTCGCCTCATTCTATATAATGTCGCCTCCTTGGACAAGTCGCCTCCTTGGACAAGTCGCCTCTGATATTCCCACTGGCGATGATAAAAATGAATTGCTCAATTCACTCATAACGCGCAGTCGTCACTATAATTGGGTCTCTTAGTGTGGGTAACGGCGAATGAATCGAAAATATAGTCTATGGCCAACAATCAATTCGCCCACTTTGTCCGACAAGTAGAAAATAACTACCTCTGTGGTAATTTAATTAGTGATTTTCCCCGCTTATTCTCACATTGGATGCGTTGACAAAGATAATGTTTTCTTTACTTCTACATTAAATCTTTTATTTGACGGCATCGTTTCAACATTTCTAAACCATTCACTGGCCTGGGTCGACATTGAGAATTGTCCCGTTTGAATGCGTTTTTTTCCTGAAAGATATGTGAATTCCACACAGCAGGTTTCTTAATACAGGATAAATGTGGTGTGAAAGTTGAAAAAATCGTAGGAAAATTTGTGCTGGAATCCTAAGCAAAGAACGTTATAATGGTAGTATATTTGAAAATCAAATGTTCACCCATTTTGCTACATGGACTGGTGTAAGCTATATATTAATATACTAACTTTGGGTGCAGTCTGGCAGTATACCCTCCAAGGCGTCGACACCCTCGCTCCTCTTTCTACGTTCCTTCGCCTCCTTACACCAGTGACCTCTGACCCACCAATTGGCGATGTATTTAAAAAATCACAAATACAGTTATTTAGATTTATTTACTATAATGCTTTTCTACATGTCGGACACAGTTGGAAGCAGTGGCCCAATTGTGGCCGAATTGAGTGTGGGCCACTCTCCAGATGACGTAAACGTGGCCAGGATTGGGTTAAAATACAAATGCTTTTGAACATGTCGCATTTGCATTTGCATTTAAATGTATTGTCCTCTCCTGCTCCATTTAAATGTATTGTCCTCTCCTGCTCCGCATTTGCACTTGAATCAAAACATTTACATTTGATTCGAAAACTTTTGCTTTTGATAAAAACATTTGCATTTGATTAAAGAAATTTGCATTTGATTTGATTAAAAAACATTTGCATTTGAGTCAAAACATGTGATGCCTTTAACGCAAATTTCCCACTTGGCTGCAAGTTGCCAGCCCCAAATGTTTACTTTAGACAGATTTGCAAAAGCCATAATTAGCTGTCAACTTATTTCCCTACCAATGGCCATGTTATTGTAGAAGGCCCTTCAATTCCTGTCTGAATGACCAGTTGGTAGTGTTTGTATGCTCAACTCTGCTAAACTTATCTGTGAAATGGAATCAGTGAAGTCCTGGCAGCCTTTTGAAATCCATGACCACAATTATCACAAATATTTTTGGTGTTCACAATATATCTCAATTTAAAGCAATATTATTTTTTATCATGTAATCATCTTAGCAATGATGCATTACGTATAATAATTTTATTGCTTTGCTTGGATTATTTTCACCCAGAATTTGATCATTCTCAAGCAGATGGTAACACTATGACTAAGCCTGCCAAATTTCACCGTATTGACTATACGAGACCATACAAATACACATTTTTGTCAACGAATGACATTGTATGTAAACTACTGTTTGTATTTAATTTGAGAAATTCTACCACTCATCTCTTTCTTCCCACCGAGCGCTAAGTTTCTGCTGGAGACTGTAAAGCCCAGTATTTCTTACTAAAGAAATACGCCAGACCGTTCAGGTCTCATCTCATTGTCTTTCTGAATTGAAATGGTTTATTTACAGAGATTGGGCAATTAAAGGACAGCTGCCTACTCATTCCCGTTATGGGGGAAAGAACTTCCCCACTTGAATAAATCCATTGTTTATCCAAGACTGCTGTTCAACCCAGAGGTTTACCTAATTATATATGTCAACTGTAGTGGTCTAACGCACCATTTGAGTGTAATATTTTTGGAATGATTACTGAAATATTATTTAATAATAAAGCGTTTGTTTTATGCATCTGTATTTACTAGCGTTAATGTTAATTGGTATGTGCTTTTATGCATTTTGCAGTCATAAAAACACTCAAACTCTTGCAATTGCATTTGTTGTTGAATCACCTTAAACATTTGTATTTGAATAAATTCAGACTCTTCCATTTTCATTTTAATTGTTTAAAACAGTTGCATTTAAATGCAATCATATATGGATGGAATGCAATCATATATGTTCCTTCGCCTCCTTACACCAGATATGTGGCTTTGTAGAATTACACACATATGTATGTTACCGATGTGCTGTGAAATGCTGAAGAACATAAAATCGTAGGACACATTTAGTAGGAATTCTACGAAACGTTGTAATGGCAGCTTATTTGAAAATCAAAGGTGTTTAATCCCTTTTGTTACATGGACGGGTTTAAGCTAGTGTTTGTTAATACGCTAATCTTGGGCGAATCCTGTCAGTATCTCCTTCCTCGCACCGACGTCCCATCGCCTCTGTCTATGTCAATTTGCCTCCTTGGACCAGTGGCCTCTGAACTACCAATTGGCGATCTATGAAAAACCCAGATATGGTTATTTAGAATGATCTACTTACGAGTTTGATGCTCACCCCTTGTGCTTTTCTACCTGTGGAAGAAGGATTGGTTTGTCACTGCGTGGACGGGTGTAAACTAGCATAAAGATTACTAAAAATACCAACACTAATAAAACGTGCAACAAGTGAAAACAGAGAACGATATCATTTATTTTAATGGAAACATTATCATTTCACTAATGTCCTATGCTTGGCCTAAGCGTAGTCTGTAGCTTTACGTTAGCATCGGCTGAGCGATGTGGCGCCATCGCTTGTCACTCTCACAAGAGCCTGGAATCAAATTAACGTACCACTTTTCATTGTTACGAATTTGTTTGATTAACCGGAATTTGTTTAACCAATCAAAGTGACTCTCATATATTTTACTCTGATATTTGATTTCTTCATCCAAAGCATACATATACACATGTAACATTAAATACAGTCCCCAACAGATCGATTTGACCGGCGACACCATCTGCCGGTAACGCTTAAACCACGTATCTGCCATCAGACTCTTTTCTCGGCGAGTCCACGAAGTCGGGCGAGAAAGTCAGCTACAGGAGATTAGCTTTGTGGGTGCACTCTGAAAAATTATTTACGAAGACACACATGCGAAAATGCAGTGCTAACAACTACATGAAATATCTCACATTAGCATAACGTACGTATTGCTTTCAACTGTTAAGACATAGCGCAACGTAGCGAATTAATGAGTATAATACTCCACATCATGTACAACACCTGCTATTTTGATTAATGTTTCACACACGTACTACACTCACTTCTAATGGTCCACAACATGTACAGGTATATTTGTTATTAATTTATTAAACTGCGGGCTCACGTACACGCACGTACACAGAACGTAGTGAACTGCAACTAGGTTTCTCTGTCCATGCTGAATATTTCTCTTCATGAACCGGAAGTGGATTATGAAGGTGTTGAAATCCAGACTAAAGAGCACCACGGCGGGAATAACAAGCATCACAATCCCGATGATTCCCATCGCGATGTTAGGCGGGGCTTTGTACGCCTTCTTGAAGCCGATGGCCACCATGATCTTATCACCCTCCGTCTTAGGTTCCTCGTCCTTGGGAACAAAGATGCTGACTTCTTCTCCAGAAGCTGAATTGACAAACAAGAGTGTCTTCTCATAGACAGGAGAACGTTTATAGGCAGTCATTGGTGTTTCCAAAAATGTTATCGCGAAAGATCAATTGTTAAGATGTACAGCTAGTTTGTGGTAAAGCAAATGTAAATACCATTTAACAGTTAACACGATGATTGCACGAGTAATATTTTTATATATCTCATAGTCAGTTTACCCTTTTCTTCTCGTGACGTTTCCATTGCTATTAGCAATCTTCTTCAGACGACTACCGCTAGATGGCGACACGATAGACTTTCTACGCTGACGTTACTCTATTGTGTGCCCCCTCCCCCGCGGCCGCGCCCTGGGTGGCCCTTCAGGAGATCATCGTAGATGTGCGAGAGTCGGTGTCGGCCCTCATGTCGATTCATACTGTACTTGGGTTTTCTTATCCATATGGCTTTTTTGATGCCTTTTTCTCAAGTCCGACTCTCTGTCTACAAACATGGCCGCCTCCCAGTCTACTATGTGATTCTGTTGAGTCATGTGATCTGTGATCGCGGATTTTTGCATCTCTTTTTTCCGATGCTTCGGGTGTAGGGTCTGCTAGCCCATACTTTCTCAGCGCCTTCTTCGTGTTCTTTGATGCAGGTTCCTAGGGTACGTTTCGTTTATCCGATGTATGTGGCATTACAGTTCTTACACGTTATGGAAAACACCCCTTCGCACATATTTTGTTCAACTTTGTCCTTTGGTCTTACTAGTGACCTCTTGATGGTGTTGTGAGGCTTCACTGCTGTGTTCACATTGTATTTCTTCATGATCCGTGATGTGGTTTCGGATAATCCTTAGACATATGGAAGTACCGCCATGCCTTTGGTCTTGTATTTTCCCACTGGTTTTTTCCTGATGTTATCTTCCATGTTTGTTTTTATCTTTATCTGCACTGTTGATATGGTCCATTGTAGATACCCGCATCTAGGTAGAGTTTCTTTGATGTGTTCTCTTTCTTTCTGTTTATCTTCCTCTTCTGTCACAAGTGTTTCGCATCTGTCTAGTAACGTACTGATTACTCCCATCTCCTGGTGTAATGGATGGTGTGAGGAAAAGTGTAGGTATTGGTCTGTATTCTTTCGAAAGATTAGTAGTTTCATCTCTCCCGATTCCTTCCTTTCTAGTAAAGTGTCCCAAAATGGTATTGTTCCTTCTGCTTCTTCTTCATGTGTGAATTAGATGATGTTTGTCTCGTCCATTCTGTTTAGACCGTCGGTCAGTTGCTGTCATCCATGTGTTTATCACTTCTAGTATGTCATCTACATAACGTTTCCACATCCTAGGTCGGCAGCTGATAGGGGCTGTGGCAATAGCTTCTTGCTCCAGATGTTCCATGAAGAGGTTGGCGACGATGGGGGACACTGGGTTACCCAAGAGGTTGGCGACGTTGGATTTGGGAGGCTTCGCTGATTTCAAAGTTGGCGACGTTAGATTTGGGAGGCTTCGCTGATTTCAAAGTCCCTTTCATATCTGCTGGTAAGTTTTTTGCTTCTGTTTGTGGTAGCGTGGAGCAAGACTGTTCAGTGGCTACTATATATTGCTCTATTGGGATTTTTTCGGTGTTATATCATAATTTAGTCCTTTCGCGAGAACCTTCGTTTCTGCGTTCTTCGGTTAATATTGCGAGATATTGACTACCCACTTCCTAAGTTGTTGTTCTGACAGTGGTGGTGTTCAGTGGTATTCTCTGTGTATTTTGTTTGTAGTTTCCAACGTTCCAGCTTTTGTTGATGTCGCCATTTTGTGTTCTTGTACACCATCTCGTGTCTTCGCGCCAGTGTGACACAATGCTGTCTTTGGTGTTGCTAGGTAACTGCATAAACAATTCGTCTTTAATTTTGTCTTTCTATTCTCTGTAACTATCCAATTTTATGTTAATTACTCGGATTATCTCCCTTATCAGGTCCTTTTTGGCCTTTCTATGATGCAATTGGCTCGTTTCGTGTTGATAGGGCATTTGACTACCGTGTCGCCATCGAGCGGTAGTCGTCTGTCACGAGAAAAAAGGTAAACTGACTGTGAAATAAATAAAAAATGTTACTCATTTGAACCATCCAGTCTGACGAACATCTTCACTCATATACGATGATTGCATATATTTGCATACAATGATCAGTGGCATATGAGCGATCTCAAAATTGTTTTTGTTAAAAACATCCAGAGAAAGTGTCAGAGGTTGTAGTAAGTGTTAGGCCGCCAGAACATGTGTTGCTTATCGACGTCTTTTGGAAATCAGACCATAATACGATATTGCTGGAACCAAGTTATAATCGGTTAATTGATACCGGATGTATAACACGTTTAACTTAAGAGGTATGGGTACCAACGAAACAGCCACATTTACTATGGCTTTGTCAGTTATTAGATGGGAACCCTTATTTAGCTTACAGTTATGTGAAAATAAGTATTTATATTTTCAAACTGTTATTCATTAGCTCACGGGAACGTGTTTTCCCACCAAAGTCGTAACGCGCCATACGGCTGATAAATCATGGGTAACGGACTGGTTTAGAACATTAGTTCGCAAAACCAAGCGTACTGACATGGGCGGTGATTTGAATCAAGCAAGGATATTACCAAATAGGGTTCACCGCTTCGAGACTTAAGTACAACTTGTATCAAGCATAAATTGCAGCAGTGAATAAATCAGTATCCCATGATTGGTGGAAACATATGAACAGATTATTGGAACTAGATGGGAATGTCAATTCTGGCATGCAACAACTAAATAACACAATATATTATTAGCCAGTAAAATGAATCAGTTTTGTGTGTCTGTCAGTGAAAATTAACCCATTTAAATAAGGATTATTAAACATTTACAATAAACGAGGACCTACCAGATCAATATGTCATCGGTGTGATGACAACATTCACAGCGCTACAGAAAGTTAAGGCGAATAAGGCCACATGGCCTGATAACATTCCTGTTTAGGTATAAAGGAATCATCCATTAACTGCTATTTTCAACAGTTCAATGCGCGAAGGCGCACTTCATCAGGAATAGAAGATGGCGAACATAATACTGATGCAGATTAAGTAGACCTTGATAAGCTTCTTGGCGTTACAATTTCTCATATTCTAACATGGAATAAGCATGTTTAGAATATTGTGAAAACAGCTGGGAAAATAGTATACATGTTGTACCAATTAAAACGCGCATCTATTAGCCAGAGTGATCTGGTAACTGCATATGTATGTGTTGTGAGACGTATCGTGGAATATGCATGCCGTGTGTTGCATACCAATTTGTAGAATTACTTATGTGACAATATCGAAATGATATAGACAAGAGTCTTAAGATGCAAAAGCTGTGAAGTGAATGATTTAAGTCTACATACACTGAAAGAAAGGAGGGACTGTCTGTGTGAGCGATATTTTAACAAAATTAAAGTAGGCTCACACAAACTGAAACATCAATTACGTGACAAAAGACATACAAATTATAATATAAGGCACAGTAATAAGTATTCATTACCAATAACTCGGACGAATATGTATCGAAACTCTCTGATACCACGAGGTTTACACAATTGGCAATAAGTAATATAATAATATAATATCTGCAGCGCCACTTATCATGATAGAGTTTTTATGATTATTGTATTTTACGATTATTGACTGTTACATGCATTCTTTTACTGACTGTACAATGATGTGAATCCAACTCAACAGAGTTGCCAATACCATTGTCTTTATCTTTTATTTTATCTTATCAGTTTGACAATGTGAATATCATACATTTATTTTACGTTTACGCAACAGTCGTAGTGATACCCACTATCTCATGTAAAAGGTTTTCTATAGATATTTTCGAGCCAGGCTAGGCGGTAGTCCTAGCAATGAGCATTATCTGAGGTAACGGGCCAGTAATGCTTATCATTGATTGTTGGACCATATATACGCTGTGGACTGATCTAACCAAGGTCGGCCAGTGGTATTTCGCGAGAAGGTGACTACTGCAAGTGTATTAAGAGGAGGCCAGTAGTATGTCGCGAGAAGGTGACTACTGCAAGTGTATTAAGAGAAGGCCAGTGGTATGTCGCGAGAAGGCGACTACTGCAAGTGTAGTAAGAGGTAGGTAGGTAGGTAGGTAAAGTGCGCATCAAGGTAAAGGTAAAGGTAAAGTCATCCCCCAGGCATTACGCCTTAGGAAGCCATGAAGGCTTATATGGCCAGTGCTTAAACCTGGTTTCTGTAGTGCGAAGCAACTTAGAGTGCAGTTATACTGACTCTCCTGGACGGGACACTAGTCCATCGCAGGTACCTTCCAAACAGTGTTTGTACTCATTTGCAGCTGAGTAGACTGAGGCAAAGTAGGGTAAACGAAATTGCCTAAGCTTCGAAAAAGAACCGTGCCCAGTGTGGGTCTTGAACTCACAACCCTAGAATTTAGAGTGCAACACCTTTAACCACTAGGCCACGGCTGCCCCCTAGTAAGAGGCGGCCAGTGGTATGTCGCGAGAAGGTGACTACTGCAAGTGTAGTAAGAGGCGGCCAGTGTAGTAAGAGGCGGCCAGTGGTATGTCGCGAGAAGGCGACTACTGCAAGTGTTGTAAGAGGCGGCCAGTGGTATGTCGCGAGAAGGCGACTACTGCAAGTGTTGTAAGAGGCGGCCAGTAGTTTGTCGCGAGAAGGTGACTACTACAAGTGTAGTAAGAGGCGGCCAGTGGTATTTCGCGAGAAGTCGACTACTGAAATTGCATTTGCGTGATTTCAACATCGCGAGAAGGCGACTACTATTAAAATTCCAATTGTACATTTGAACGTCGCGAGAAGGCGCCTACTGAAATAGTATTTGTACTGTTTGAACATTGCCGGAGCGACTGACAACAGAGAGACGTGCGCAGCATAGGTCGAGCTTTAGCGTCGTGTGAGGGCGTGGTCGACTTGAGCGGCAGGAAACCACAGACACAAACGGTAGAGTGTGTATAGTGTTCGGGCGATGGGCGAATCGTTTCCGAGCGATATGTGAATAGCGTTTGAGCGATAGGTGAATCGTTATCGAGCGATATGTGAATCGCGTTAGAGCGATAGTGTGAGTTGTTTTCATTGTTATTTCATCTTAATTTAAGTTATACTCGCTGTAGTGATGTTTCGGTCATTATTTATATATTTATTTGTTTTAGTAATTATGAAATTCTACATGTATGTATTGTATATATATATATATATATATATATATATATATATATATATATATATATATATATACATTCAGTAATGGCATGTAAATTTTAACACTTTAACTGGCTATTGTAGTTTCAATTTTATTATGTTATACGGGACCATTGCGCGACAGTGTCACAATAAGTTTGTGTCCCGCGTACGTACTTCTTTGATTGTGAAGCAACATTCACTTCACATACTGTATAACGATGAGTTGGATTAACATTGTGATTACCTTTTTATCTTACCTTATCAGTGGGTGTCCCGCAATGACCCTCATACGTACTTCGTTGATTGTGAAACAACATTTCACTTACATATAGTTTATGGTGGAAACGTCCTCGACTGTTTAGTTTAATCAAAAGAGTCCGCACTAATGAATACAACGTGTCCTGTCGCTATCAGTTAATGAACCGTCTGCTGCTGCACTTTGTTTCAATTAGCGACCTGGACCAATTCTGTAATTGATTGTCCTGCATCTGTTGTGAGATCTGGTGGCTAGCAAGACGGCGACGACACCTATAGGGAATCGGTATAGCGATAGTGGCAAAATGCAGGGGTTGATTCTGGCATTGAAATAAAATATACAAAAGCAAATGCGCCCCGCTACATTTTGAAGTGGGGTGCAGACCTTCAACCCCTGGCGCCTGACGGACGAACGTTCAGCGACCGGATGTAGAAGCGAGTGCTGTGTCGTGAAACAGAACTTGATGTCGTAATGTTATTCAGTCATTATGTGCGTATATTAGACAGAGACTTCAGCGTAGACAAAACAGATACCTTTATTGCTTATCCCGGGCCCGCACTTCCGGTAGCGAGGGTGTCACTCCCACTACAAGATGCATCTTGGGAAATCTTGAGGAGAACACGGGATTGAATTTGGTGGATTTTATATTTGTCTAAAGCGTGGAATATTGATCGGATAAGTATTATTATTGCGTGTATATTAAACATAAACTTACAAGAGTCCTTGTTTAGTCAATAGTTGCTGTTAAAATTTAGCTGTAGAAGTAATTTAGGGTAGTTTATATCGTAGGTCTCCGAGGACTCGGTAGCGCGAGCGATAATTAAGGGTTTTTGTTTTCAGTTGATTGGGTACATAATACGAGACAGAATATTATTGTAAATAATTTAGTACATATTAAATATTGAAAACCTGAATATTTTGTTTTAGCAACATCTATTGTTAAAAGTTAGCCGTAGGTAGTAATTCAGTGTTATTTAAATAAGGTCACTGAAATTTCGTTAGCGCGAGCGATATTACGTTTTGTTAGTCAGCTGTTACATAGAAAGTAAGTTGCAAGGCAGTAGCTGTAAATTTAATTAAGACATAAGTAACATACTATAAAGTGCGTATTACAACACAAAAACAGTCTTTGTGAAGACTACCTAGTATAAATTGATTATAAACGGATTATAAACAAATACAAATTTAATTTCTAACATGGCGCCGTGCAAACGCCAAGTAAAGGCAAAACGTAATTTGATATGTTCTAGCTGCGACAGCTGGATAGACTTTGCAAAGTCCGGGTGTGTAAATTCGTGGGCGGAGGCGCAGGCGGATGATTTCCATTTCGTGTGTAGGGGGTGTACTACAGTGAAACATCTGCAGGAGCAGGTGATTGAGCTAAGGCGTATGATTTTGATGATGACAGGGCAGGGTGAGACAGAAGTGAACAGAGGTGGTGAGAATGACGAGAGCAGAGGTGGTGAGACCGAGGAGAGCAGAGGTGGTGAGACCGAGGAGAGCAGAGGTGGTTAGACCGAGGAGAGCAGAGGTGGTGAGACCAAGGAGAGCAGTGGCAATGTGAGGGAGAAAGCTGGTAAGAAGAAGAAAGATGACAGAAGGCAAAGAATGCAACAAAAGAGAGGTAAGCGGGTGAGTGGAGAGGGATTGCCAGGTGGTAAGACGGTAAAGGTTGATGATAGGAGAGAAAGGGGGCATACTAGTAGTGTGCAACAGGAAAGGAGCTTTGCCGATGTAGTATCACAGGGGAAAGCGAGGAAAGCCCGGGTATTTATGGGGGATTCCATCATTAGGAAAGTGGATAAAATTGTAAATAGAGGAGATGACATAACAGTATGCCTACCAGGGGCAAAAGTAGAGGATATAGCAGAGAAGGCAGGACAGGTCATGGGTGGTGGCACGGGAGGTGCTGTTCTCGTGCATGTGGGAACAAACAATGCAGATAAGGAGGGAACGTCAGCCATCATTGGTAAGTACAGGAGGTTGATCAAGACACTTAGAGAGGCACGAGTTGGGCAGATCGTATTGTCGGGGATATTACCAATAATGGGAGGCAGGGGTGAGGAATATAGGAACTGTAGAAGGATGGCGATCAACACACAGGTACAGAAGGTATGTATGGAGGAGGGAGTAGGCTTCGTAGACATGTGGTTAAACTTTGTGGGAAGAGGTGACTTTTTCATGAGAGATGGACTTCATCTGACAGGGAAGGGCGCTGCAGTTCTTGCGTGTGAGTTTGTCAGAGTTGTCGACGAGGGCACAGGTACCATAGATTATTTAAACTAGATGCGCAGGGGGAACTGACAGAGAAAACTGAAAGGAGTACTACTACAAATACACATCCAAAGAAATGTTCACCAATAATTTCAGACAATGAACTTAAATGTGTATGCTTAAATGCCAGGAGCATAGTAAATAAAAAAAGTGAGTTAGACATTATGGTAGCAGATATTGATCCTCATGTAATAGGCATCACAGAATCATGGGCAAATGAAGATATAGTAGATGCTGAGTTAGCACTGACAGGCTATGTAATGTTTAGGAAGGATAGACGAGAAAGAAGGGGAGGTGGAGTAATTTTGTATATTAAAGAATCTATCCAAGCATATGAAATTACACTGAAAAGTGAAGCAGATAGTGTGGAAGCAATTTGGTGTAACATAGTTACCAGGAACTCAACATTAACAATAGGAGTAGTTTATCATAGTCCTAACATAGGACAAGAGGAAGATGTAAAAATACAAAAGGCGATAAGGGAGGTGAGCAAGGGAGAATGTGTTATAATGGGTGATTTTAACCATGGCCATATACAATGGGAATCATTAGAGAGTGCTGGAGGTGACGACCATCAGTTTCTACTTCTAACACAGGATTGTTTCCTTACTCAACATGTCTTGGAACCAACCAGAGGTGGGAATGTGTTAGATTTAATTTTGTCTTCTCAAAATGAATTAGTTGACAATGTTAAAGTACACGAACCTTTGGGTTCAAGTGACCATAACCAAATCCATTTTAATATAAAAGTAAAAACAGGGAATACATATAAAAAACAATGGAGGAGGAATTTCAACAAAGGCAGATATAAAGTGATGAGAACATATCTAGCAAATATAGATTGGAATAATTTGCTGAAGAACAAGACAGCAACAGAATGCTGGACTTGTTAAAAATATGAGATTGAGGGCATTATTGAGAAATTTATTCCATTAAGAAAACAAGGGAAAAGATCCAGGAAGAAACACCTGTCAAAAGAAGCTATTAGAAAAATTGCTCACAAAGAGATGCTGTGGAAGGTCTATAAACACACTGGAAATGTAGAAGACTACACCAACTACAAAGAGGCACTTAACCTAGCTACTACTGAAATTAGAAAATCTAAAAGAACCTTTGAACAAAAATTGGCAGGTAATATAAAAAATGACAGCAAGAGTTTCTATGCTTATGTAAGGAGTAAACAGAAAGTTCGAGATAAGGTCGGACCACTGGAAAGCAACAGTGAAAACATAATTTCAGATGGGTTCCAAATGGCAGAGGTCCTGAATGAGTATTTCAGCTCAGTTTTTACCACAGAAGATATCAGCTCACTTCCAGTTCCATTGACTAAATTTGAGGGCAATACATCAGAATATTTAGGGCAGTTATTTGTAACTCCTGAAATGATAGCAAAGAAAATTAAGATGATGAAAGATAATAAATCACCTGGAGTTGATGGGATACCACCAAAACTGCTAAAGGAAATTGTTGATCAAATTAGTACACCACTTGCAAGCTTATTTAACTTGTCACTAGAAGAAGGAATAGTTCCCTCAGAATGGAAAGAAGCAAACATTACGCCGCTGTTTAAGAAGGGATCGAGGAAGAAGCCAGAAAATTACAGACCAGTGAGTTTAACATCAGTTGTATGTAAATTACTTGAAACATTAATTAGAGACCACATGGTGGAATTTCTCATAAAACATAAATTAATAAATACATCTCAACATGGATTCCTAAAAGCAAGGTCATGTCTAACGAATCTCTTATGTTTTTTAGAAGAAATTACAAAGTGGGTAGATCACGGGTCACCAGTGGATGTTGTCTACTTAGATTTTCAGAAAGCTTTCGATAAAGTGCCACATCAAAGATTGTTACTTAAACTAAAATCCCATGGTATAGGCAATGATGTAATCAACTGGATAGAAAAGTGGCTTACACACAGAAGACAAAGAGTAATAGTAGATGGTAAGATTTCAAACTGGAAATCTGTTTTGAGTGGGGTACCACAGGGATCAGTGTTAGGCCCTATACTGTTTTTAATATATATAAATGATTTGGAGGATGACATATCTAGCATAGTACTCAAATTTGCAGATGACACAAAAGTATTCAGAAAGGTTACTAATGATACAGATAAACAAAGTTTACAGGATGATCTAGAAAAATTAGTTAAATGGTCAGAAAAATGGCAAATGTTATTCAATTTTGGGAAGTGTAAATGTATACACATAGGACATGGAAATATGGATGAGGAATATAAAATGGGGGATGCTGTACTAGGTAGAACCACACAAGAAAAGGATTTAGGAGTAATATTTAATGCTGACATGAAAGTTTCAGAGCAATGTGGGATTGCTGCTTCGAAAGGAAATCAAATTCTAGGCCTAATTAGGAGAACTATCACGTATAAGGAGAAACATCTAATTGTACCCTTGTACAAAGCAATAGTTAGACCACATTTGGAATATTGTATTCAAGCATGGAGGCCATATCGTAAAAAAGACATAGATAAGCTAGAAAGAATAAAACGAAGAGCAACTAAGATGATTCCAGAATTAAGAGACCTTAGTTACGAAAGTCGCTTATTACAATGTGGTTTGACAACACTAGAGACCAGGAGACTAAGAGGAGACCAAATAGAAGTGTTTAAAATAGTGAACGGTTATGAGGATGTTGATAGGAATATGTTCTTCAAACTTAAAGAAGGCAGTAGAACCAGAGGACACAAAGCAGCATTAGTTAAGGAACAGTGTAGGTTGGACATGAGAAAGTACTCTTTCTCACAGAGGGTGATAAATGAATGGAACAAACTGCCAAATGATTGTGTTAATGCTAGTAGTGTGAATATGTTTAAAAATAGAATTGACAGATATCTGATAAGGGCGGGCTACACATAGATGAGAAAATTGTTGGACTCTCGATAAGCCAATGGCTTCCTTGTCCACTTGCCATCTGGAACTTGTTGTTCGAGATGGCAATCTTGTTAAATCTTGTTAAATCTACGGGTGTCACTCCGACATAATAATTGCTATAATATTACATCCTCTTTCCGAACAAAAGGGGAATCCTGTAAAACTGGTTCTTAAGAAATTGTCTCATGATGCAACTCGCAGCAATGTTAAATACTATCAAGGTGTTAGCAGGTTCTACTAAGTGGAGTAATACAATTTGCAATACATATAATGGTGTGATCTAGTAGTCAATAAACCAATGTAACTAGTGGGTATCTGCCCATTCAGGCTACGGTCCAGGTGCAATAGCACAGTCCTCGGGTCCTACACATAGTAGTGACACGATCTATATTACCCTAAGGTTTAGTGTCTCTGTTAAGTGTCACAGGTCGAGTCGTGGTGGAGCACGGATGATTCGACCAGAGCGGGTGCGAATTGGCTCCAAATAACGAACTGTTGTCTGGCGCTGTGGCGTCGGTGGGTCTCGTGCGTCGACGGAAGAGTCGGACGTATTTTTCTCGGAACGTTTGGGGTTCTCCTCGCGCCGAAGGTCGTCGTCGTCGTCAGCGTGCAGCAACAGGTGTTGTTCGGTTGTATCGCGGATGTCTCGTCGATTACGTCGTAGGATTGTTCCGCTAGTCGATTCGACGTCACAGGAAAGCGGTTGCAGACACGCGTTAACAATACGGGCAGGCTCCCATCGATAGGTGTTCGGGTGGCGTGTGCGGACAATCTGTCCTCGTGAGAGTACAGGAAGGTCCGTGACTCCTCGGGCGTCATGATGCACCTTGGCAGAGGCCTGTCGTTCGTCGAGGCGATCGCGGATGGCACACCTCAAGCCACTCGCGTTCAATATGGCAACTGGTAAATTAGACACAACCTTTCTGCCGTAGAGTAGTTCCGCCGGAGAAGGTAGATGGCTGTCTATCGGCGTTGCTCTCAGCACTGTGTATCGGATCGCGGTCCAATTTTCTTCAACGGGCGTTTCACGGTTTGGATGTGTCGCTCGATGTGGCCGTTGGATTGAGGGTAGTGTGGGCTCGACGTTACGTGATCGAAGCACCACTGATCGGCGAACTTTCTGAAAGCATCGGAGTTAAAGTGTCCTCCGTTATCGCTGACTACACGTTGCGGCACTCCTTGTTCTGCGAAGAGCGATCTCATCTTTGAGATGACAGCGGCGCTCGTCACAGGGCTAGGAATCGCGTAGACGAACGGGAACTTGGAGTAGTAGTCCGACACGATTAAGTACGACTCTCTGTTTATCATGAACAGGTCCGTACCTATTATTTGCCAAGCGCATGTAGGGGTCTCGTGTGGCATGAGGGGCTCATGCGGTTGTGCACGTTGCATCTCTTGGCATGTTGCGCACTTGCGTACCACCTCCTCAATGTCGCGGTTTATCCCGATCCAGTATACACACGTACGTACCACCTCCTTAATGTCGCGGTTTATCCCGTTCTAGTATACACACGTACGCGCACGCAAGCGGGTTTTCTCTATCCCCTGATGTAATTCGTGTAATTTCGTCAATGTCTCAGCTTGGAGACTCAAGGGAATGACTATGCGGTCTCCTTTCAGAACAAGACCGTCTTCTACCGCTAGCTCATCTCGGTATGACCAGTAAGGTCGAAGCGGAGCTGGCAACAGGCATTGGCGTTCAGGCCAACCGTTGGTGATCACTGTGATCAGGTTCTGTAGACCAGCGTCAGCTTGCGTCTCAAGGCGTAGCGTCTGCAGTTTGTGGGTTGAGAACTGGACGAATGTTATCTGAACGTCCAGCTCGGTCTTCTTTCCGTCTGCGCATGGTTGGCATGACATTGTGTTAGCCAAAGCTAGTTCCTTGCCAGGACGATACCGCAATTGAATGTTGTATGGCTGGATGCGCTGTAGTGGTTGGTGGTCAGATTCCACCGTGAATCTGGTGCCGTACACATATGTGTGGAAACGTTCGCAGCCAAACACGACTGCGAGCATTTCTCTTTCAATGTTCGCATAACGTTTTTCGCATTCGCTCAGCGGCTTCGATGCGAAGGCTATTGGCTTGCCTCCTTGCAGTAGAACAGCTCCTAAGCCGCGTCCGGAAGCATCGACTTGGACGACGATGTCTGCGCCAGGTACGAAGTACGCGAGCGTTACCTCTCTACAAACGAGCGCTTTCGTTACCTCGAATGCTGTGTCGTGCGATGTGCTCCAGTTAAATTCGGCGTCCTTCGTCAGGAGATCCCTCAACGTCGCCGTCTGTGCCGAGAGGTTTGGGATGAATGGAGACATATATGTCGCAATGCCCAAGAACTCTTTCAGTTCTGTCGCATTCTCCAGCTTCTTCATACGTCGGGTGTCTTCGATCCGTTCCGGGTCAGGGTGTACTCCGTCTACATTGAAGACTAGGCCATGTCGCTGTGCCGTCTTCATCAAGTGGTACAGATTCGCATCATGTTCGGTTGCGTCTCGTCCGAACACACCTACATCGTCGGCGATGCTGATGGTACCAGGACACATTTCTAGGATATTGTCCATCCTCTCCTGGAAGACATCTTGGTTAAGATTCAGGCCGAAGGGCAATCTCTTGAAACAGTAGCGACCAAATGAGCTTTTGAAGGTGGTCAAGATGCTTGATTCATCGTCCAGTTTTACTGACCAGTAGCCATGTTGTGCATCTAGCTTCGAGAACATCGACGCGCCCGCGAGTTTGTGGGTTATCTCGTCCAGGGTTGGTGTTCTGTAATGCGCTCTCTTGATTGCCTTGTTGTGGTCGTTCGGGTCAAGACACACACGTAGTCGACCATTTGACTTCCTGCTGTACACCAAGCTGGATACCCAGTCTGTTGGTTCAATGACCTTGGCGATGACACCCAAGTCCACCATGCTGTCGAGTTCCTTTCTTATCTCATCACGCAGATGTATCGAACAACGTCTCGGGGCATGCACAGTTGGTGTCACAGTTGGATCGGTTGTGATATGGAAGGTTCCTTCAAAGGTGCCAATCCCTTGAAATCTGTCATGGTATGCCCTGCACAGGTCTTCTTTGCAGTTTATCACATCGTTCTGGGAGGTACTAGTGTTCACCTCACAGTTCATGACGACAAAATTCATGGCTCTGCAAGACGGCAGGCCGATGATCGCTGGGCCTGGCGTGTCGGCGACATAAAATTCGATGTCGCATCCGCATCGGTGCGCACACGGAATCTTCAGCGTTCCGTATTGACGGATGGACTCGCCGTTATACGCTGTTAAGATTGTTGTGCATCTCCGCAGACTCTTCGTCGCAGGGAAGCCGTTGCCATCTAATAACTCAGGGTACATCCGTCTAAATGTGCGTAGCGGAAGTATGTTGCCCTGCGCGTCTGTGTCGACTTTCACTTTGAGTGAGGTCGGTCTCTCCCGAGTTCCATTCCGCAGCTTGATTTTTAGGGTAGCAAATACTTCGTCGCGTGCATCGTCTTTGACACTGACGTCATCAAAGTGTAGCTGCTCGAAGTGGTCGTCCACGGGTGAGGTTTGCACTTGATGCACAGCTGATGCCTGTCTCGGTCTCGACCTGGATCTACCACTGCGTCGTTGGTTCCTGTTGCGATTGCTGGTTTGTGGCGCCTTTGTCGCTTTGCACACTGCTTTCCAGTGCTCAGGTCGACCACACGCTTGGCATTCGGTGCCGTAGGCAGGACAGTTGTCTCTCCCTGGTCTATGGTGGCCACCGCAGAACGTGCAGGTCTCGTGGGTCACGTGACGCTGGTTTGTTGGTCGATGCTGAAGGTGTGCATATCAGCCAACTTTGCTTCTTATGTCCGTGCTATCTCCATGGCACTGTCTAGCGTCAGGGTATCATCACGTCCTAGCAGCTTCTCCTGTATCTTTGCGTGCTTTATTCCGATGATCAGTTGCTCTATGAGACGTTCGTCGGTCTCCCGAGCGTCCCGGAATTGGCACTTCTTTGCCTGCAGCTCGCAGCGAGTCATGAACTCATCCACCGACACTGATATTTCCTGTCGATAACGCTGCAGGTTAAATATGTTTAACCTGTGGTTAGATTTCGGCTGGAGAATATAAGTATATCGTTCCCACAGCGTTTCAACTGTGCGCTGCGCCTCCGTCAATTCCCACGTATTATAAATACGTAGCCCTTCTTTCCCGACCCATAGCAAGACATAGGTAAACTTCTTAGGTTCTGCAATGTCAGCGAGGGGTCCTCCAAAGATTAAGTCGCAATACTGCCGAAAGTTTGCGAATTCGACTGGCAGCTCTGCCGCTGACCAGTCCAAACGTGGCGGCTCGAAGCCAGCCAAGGACGCCATGTTAGTTTTCACACTCAAGTCGAAGGGGCCGCGAATGCAAATTGACTGACTACTCACACTGCCATACGAATCAGCGTATCAAAAGCCCTCTACATGGGTCCAGAGACGTGTAGGTGCGCATCGGCTGCCACCATGTAATGTTATTCAGTCATTATATGCGTATATTAGACAGAGACTTCAGCGTAGACAAAACAGATACCTTTATTGCTTATCCCGGGCCCGCACTTCCGGCAGCGAGGTGTCACTCCCACTACGGGTGTCACTCCGACATAATAATTGCTATAATAATACAGCAATTACTGTTAACGTTGCGTCTGAAGGAAGAACGTGGTGCTCAGCGACCGGGTGTGGAAGCGAACGACTATGTCGGAAAAGAAACTTGATGTCGTAGCAATTACTGTTAACGTTGCGCCTGGAGGAAGAACGTGGTGCTCAGCGACCGGGTGTGGAAGCGAACGACTATGTCGGAAAAGAAACTTGATGTCGTAGCAATTACTGTTAACGTTGCGCCTGGAGGAAGAACGTGGTGCTCAGCGACCGGGTGTGGAAGCGAGCGACTATGTCGGGAAACAGAACTTGATGTCGTAGCAATTAGTGTGAACGTTGCGTCTGGAGGAAGAACGTGGTGCTCAGCGACCGGGTGTGGAAGCGAGCGACTATGTCGGGAAACAGAACTCGATGTCGTAGCAATTACTGTGAACGTTGCGTCTGGAGGAAGAACGTGGTGCTCAGCGACCGGGTGTGGAAGCGAGCGACTATGTCGGGAAACAGAACTTGATGTCGTAGCAATTACTGTTAACGTTGCGCCTGGAGGAAGAACGTGGTGCTCAGCGACCGGGTGTGGAAGCGAGCGACTATGTCGGGAAACAGAATTTGATGTCGTAGCAATTACTGTGAACGTTGCGTCTGGAGGAAGAACGTGGTGCTCAGCGACCGGGTGTGGAAGCGAGCGACTATGTCGGGAAACAGAACTTGATGTCGTAGCAATTACTGTGAACGTTGCGTCTGGAGGAAGAACGTGGTGCTCAGCGACCGGGTGTGGAAACGAGCGACTATGTCGGGAAACAGAATTTGATGTCGTAGCAATTACTGCGAACTACTGTGAACCAATTCTGTTGTTGTATGACTTATGTTGGGAGCTGTGGTCTCATGGTTAGAGCACCCGCCTGTTGATCGAGACGACGGTGGTTCGATTCCATCTCCGCCGCATCGAAGCTTGGACAATTTCGTTAATCCCACTTTGCCTGTGTCTTTCGGAAGAGACACTAAAAGCCGTTAGTCCAAACTCCTGCATTATTTCAAGATTGAGTTGTTTGGAGTATAATTACTTGAGACTTGAAACTTAACGTTAGTTGCTTGAGAGCTGACTTATCTAAGGTTATAACGGGGACTGGCATTGCTCTGTGTGTTGCCCATGTCCTTGATTGTACAGTTGGTTGTTAAATTGTGAGGTATTGCTAACAGTAGATCTGGGAAAATGCTTGCTGCGATCAGAACGGAACACCACGGAACATGACATGGAACAACAAATTGTACAGTTGGAGAAGAAGATACTCACGGAAAGAAAAAGGTCGGGTGGTGTTTTTCACGAGGCTCAACAGCTGAAGGAGCAGCTGCTGACTTCTCGCCCCCCCCCCAGGTATCAACCCGTGTACGTTGCAGCTGCCAGGAAGCTGGAGAGGTTCATGGATCGCTATATGACTGCTACAGAACCCACAGTTCAGGAATGGGTGGAGGACGTAACTATGCCGCTGGCAGGAGATCATGGGGAGAGGAACAACTATCAGTGAGGATCCATCCAGGATCTTTGAAGTATTGTTGATGGTGTTCGGAGATGTTGACACATTGCGAACATTGCGAACATTGTCAACGTTGCCAACGTTGCCAACGTTGCCAACATTGTCAACAATGCCAACATTGCCAACATTGCAACAAAAGTTATTCAGTTATCGGTTAGGCGAGAGGGAAAACCTGTTGGTTCTTTCATTGAGGTTTGTTGAAATATATGACAGGATATGTCAGCTGTATCCAGCATATCAGCCAAGCCGACAGAGGACTCTTAAGAGGCGGCTAGTCGAAGCTGCCAAGAACGAGGGCCTGCGTCGGGAGCTTCACAACAGTCAACACTTCGTGTTTTTATTGATCAAAGTCAACGAAATACGCTCACTTGGGAAATGTTTCAGAAACCAGGCCCCTGAATGTTTCACGCCATTCTACGATCGTTCCATTTATGAATGTTCCGTTTTTTAAACGGACTTAAGTTGGATGACAACATTGGACTCAAAACAGTGATAAAATATTAACGTGAACGCATCCTAAATGGTGGGCATATCTTGAATCTCAATGTTAATAATGTTACAAACCTGTCAATAAATAGTGTTCACCTACACACACACATACTAATTTAAAGCTGTTCAATTTGCTATAATAATATGGCTGTAAAATCAAATTGGTATAATTTAATTTAAGTGCTGCGTATCTTCAAATCGAACACGCCCAAATTGGTTTGGCCTAATGTTGCATCGGTTTATTGGGAGACAGCGGCACTAACAGAGTTGGATCTGCAGAAATAGCGGGGTTCGCGTTGAACTGGGAGGTGCGCTTTGCCCCGGCCTACTCCATGTGTGCCGCAGAGGTACTTCATTGAATGTGAAGCAACATTTCACTTACATTTAGTTTTATGGTGGAAACAATCGCGCCTGTTTTGTTATAATTAGTAGCACTAATGAATACAACGTGTCCTGTCGCTATTAGTTAATGAACCGTCTGCTGCTGCACTTTATTTCAATTAGCGACCCGCACCAATTCTGTAATTGATTGTCCTGCATCTATAGCAAATCGGTCATTCGTGTCGACATTTAGTTGTGCAGCAGTTGATAGCAATCTCTCTGTTATTTGTTGTGGTAGCAAATCATACATTTGTAATCACATAGACGAAACAGCATAAACAGGCTCTGTGGAACGCCCATCAGTTCGATAGGCACTTGTAGATGAACGTGTAGACTGTATGTGCTCTAACATTCGGCTACGGCCCCCAGAATTGGGTTGAAACGACTGCACATTAACATATTTAAATATGAAAGGAAAATTAACACGTTAGCTTACCACAAACAAGGAACGAAAACGATGTCACAAATATATATATATATATATATATATATATATATATATATATATATATATATATATATATATATATATATATATATATATATATATATATATATATATATATATATATATATATATATATATATATATATATATATATATATATATATATATATATATATATATATATATATATATATATATATATATATATATATATATATATATATATATATATATTTGTGGCATCGTTTTCGTTCCTTGTTTTATATATATATATATATATATATACACACACACACACACACACACACACACACACACACACACACACACACACACACACACACAAAAGTATGCAATGGCGCTATCAAGTAATAAACTGTACAATGTATAAATTAGTGGCTCGAACCAATTCACTTATTGATTGCCATGCATCTATAGAAAATCGGTCATCCGACAACAGCGTTCAGCGGTGATGGCAGTCACTCTAATATTAAATGTAATGTCATAAATCATGCCACGCTTGTTGAGCTGTCGCTGCCCCCCTCCCCGTACGCCCTTTTATTGATTTTTTCTCCTCAACGAAATGTTTATTTTGGCACCAACAGAACGCATTTCATTCTGATTGTCGACACGACTGTTCTTGGTATGATCGCTAGAATTCCGATGGCTGGAGCAAAGACGACATCGCTGACCAGTGTAGATGTCCCGAGTCGTGCACGTCTCCCGTTGATGCTATTTCTGACGTTGTTCTTCCACGTGTTCTGTTCAACCGAGGCTCCAGGTAAGCATCTTCGTCTTGCAACCGAATTACAAACAGTCGTCTATCCGATAAAGTGGTTCCACGGAAAGACACATGTTGAAGTTTTGTTTGAAGAATTATTTAATTTATATTAATGTTACGACGTTATCCCCTCATTAATCTGCCCCCCCTCCCCCCCCCCCGTTTAGTAAGGAAGGAATCTCCAACAAAGTGGTTATGCAACTTTATGGTTGTATACGTTCGACCCTGTTCAGAGTCCGCCGAGACTCAATGCAACTTTTGTCGCTCAGTCTCTATAATGATGACCACCATTAAGAAAGTCTTGTTGTTTAATAAAAGGACCACTTGTTGCAAACCATGCGTTCTCTCTGATTGTTCTATTCTTTTTTCCCAAACTGTGCTTTTGTGGCAGTCTCCTTCAAAACCAAGGTTACTACACGACGACTATTCATTATGACGGTGAACGTGTGTACACATTGAGCTGAACTGACATTCCTATAACCGTATCCATTGCCTGACTGACTTATATATAGACTAAAGTTGACACAATTAGAAGAGAACATTAAGTTAAAGAATGGGATTAAATCTGCTGCGCAGTAATTAGCGTAAATCAGTTACCAACCATGATACCACCTATTGGCCATTGACCACTAAATGCTAGTCATGATCACATGGCGAAGCCACCAGATTTACCATTTTAATGTATAATATTTGAAATGTTCTTTATGGGTTCACTCGACAGTGTTCTTTAGCACGGTAGAAAAGTAACGGAAATAATCGATTCGGGTAATTTGCCGTTAGAGTGTTCGTTCAGCCTTAATTGCCTCCGTTCATCCAGCTGTATAAGTGATTACTACGAACAATGATGGGATTTCGGTGATGGAATGTTGACACTGAACAGCCGCATTTGCAGTTTAGCTATGTTGATTGTGATTTGATTTTGATTTGGTTGGCAGGATGGCTTGGTGATTGGCTATGTGGTTTGCAGGATGGTTTGGTGATTGGTTATGTGGTTGGCAGGATGGTTTGTTGATTGGTTGTTTGTTAATAAGCAAGAATACTGTATACAAGCATGGAGACCATATCGTAAGAAGGATATAGATACGCTTGAACGCATACAAAGGAGATCAACTAAAATGATTCCAGAACTTAGAGATCTTAGTTATGAAGAACGGTTAAGAGGAGATCAGATTGAAGTTTTTAAGATATTGAATGGGTATGAAAATATTGATAGAAATATGTTTTTCTCACTCAAGAAGGATAGCAGAATTAGAGGACATGAGGTAAAATTAGTAAAGGATCAATGTAGATTGGACATCAGGAAGCACTCGTTCTCACAGAGGACAATACATGAATGGAACAAATTGTCTACAGATTGTGTAACTGCTAGCAGCGTGAATATGTTTAAAAACAAGGTTGACACATATCTCAGGAGGGCGGGTTATAAATAGGTGAACATTGTTGGACTCTCGATAAGCCAATGGCTTCCTTGTCCACTTGCCATCTGGGCCTTTGGCTTGGATGGCAAATCTTGTTAAATCTTGTTAATAGGATGGTTTCGTGATTGATAATTGATGTGTGGTGGGCTGGTGATTGATGATTGGTGTGTGGTGGGCTTGTGATTGATGATTGATGTGTGGCGGGCAGGATGAGCTGGTGATTGTCTGTGTGGTTGATAAGATTGTTTGTTTGGTGATTGTCTGTGTGATTTGATTGCCATGATGGGTTGATGATTGGTTGCATGTAGTTGACAAGATGGTTTGTTTGGTGATCGACTGTGCTGTGTGTGGTTGAGTATATCGTTTATTTGGTGATTGGCTGTGTGTGGTTGACATGATGGTTTGTTTGGTGATTGGATGCGTGTGGTTGACAAGATGGTTTGTTTGGGGATTGGCTGTGTGTGGTTAACAGGGTAGTTTGTTCGGTGGATGGGTATGTGGTTGGCTAGTTGGTTTGCTGATTGGCTCGTGGATGGCAGTATGGTTTGGTGATTGACGGTGTGGTTGGCAGGGTGGTTTTTTGGTATTTGTCTGTGTGTGGTTGACATGATAGTTTGTTTGGTGGATGGGTATGTGGTGGACAGGATGGTTTGAAGAATAACAGTATGGTTTATTTGGTGATTGGCTGCACGTTGTTGACAGTATAGTTAATTTGGTGTTTGTCTGCTTGTGGTTAACCAGATGGTTTGTTCGACAATTGGCTGTGTGGTTGGCAGGATGGTTTGTTTGATGATTGGTTATGTGTGGTTGACCGGATTGGTTGTTTGGTTCTGGTTTGTTTGGCTGTATGCTTTGTATTAACGCTTGGAAATTGGCTGTGTGTTTGGTATTAAGCTTTGGTGATTGGTCGTGTTTCGTGGTATGATGATTGGCATTTTGATTGGATGGGAGGTTTTGCGATTTAATGTGTGTTAT
This sequence comes from Lamellibrachia satsuma, assembly GCA_033239005.1. Classification (NCBI taxonomy): domain Eukaryota; kingdom Metazoa; phylum Annelida; class Polychaeta; order Sabellida; family Siboglinidae; genus Lamellibrachia; species Lamellibrachia satsuma. Next base: position 2,252,976 of record BSQZ01000022.1, on the reverse strand, counting down.
GGAAGGGTGGTTTGGTTTGGAATGGGTATGTCTAGTCAGTGTGGTTGACGGAAGGTTTGAAGATTGTTGGTGTTGTTGGCCGTACGGTTGGCTGGGTGGTTGTGTGGTTTTGTGCGAGGCTGTGTGGTTGACAGTATGGTTGATTGGGTGTTAGTGTGGTTGACAGTTTGATTGATTTGGTGGTAGTGTGGTTGACGGGATTGTTGTTTTGGTGCCAGAGTGGTTGATAGGATGGTTTGTTGGGTATCAGTGTGGTTGACAGCATAGCGCATTGGGTGTCAGTGTGGTTGAATGAGTAGTTAGATGGGTGTCAGTGTGATTGGCAGGAGGTTTGGTTGGGTGTCAGTGTGATTGACAGAATGGTTGATTGGGTGTCAGTTTGATTGACAGGATGGTTGGTTGGGTGTCAGTGTGGTTGCAGGATTGTTGTTTTGCTAGTACGTGGATGTCAGCGGTGTTACGAGACTATCACTGCGCTACAGTCGAACTTGCAGTCCTGTCGAGCCATTGTTTAGCTCGCATCTGCGAATATGAATTATTAATTTGTTTATGCTGCGTAGGTAGATGTGACATTTAATCAACACATAACAATGACATGGTAACTGCATAATAACATCAGACTGTGTTGTTGAATGCCAGCCGAATAAATCGCCATTCAGCAAAGCTACGAATGTAATTAATTTTGATGTGACCTTGTCTCTCTTCCGATGCTGACACGAACTTAACCAATGTCGTCCTTCTGAACATCGTGGGTCGACCGGTGTAGATACTAGAATATCGATGCAAAGTCTTTTCTAATGTTAGACTGAATTTCCTTCAGAAAATCAACGTGCTGCATGTTATGTCGGGTTTATATGCAGACATACAAAATCACTGCGATACACTTTCATATTGTGTTATGTTTCATATGTACTGTCTGCAGTGATGATATTACTCGTAGGTTAAAAATCACTTCACAATTCGCTTAGTCTGAGGCCAATCTGGTTCGTTGCTGTTCATGATTTTGTAGCGTGTGAATAATTTAAGAAATAATAATTAGTTAATTATTAAAACAGTGCGTGGTTTTGTTAAAATCGTCGAAATAATTTATTTGGTCGTTAGATCTCGTAACTAGCGAAGGTGTGAATAGCCTTATATTATATTATGTTATGTTATGTTATGTTATGTTATGTTATATTATATTATATTATGTTATGTTATGTTATGTCATGTCATGTCATGTCATGTTATGTCATGTCATGTCATGTCATGTCATGTCATGTCATATCATATCATATCATATCATATCATATCATATCATATCATATCATATCATATTATATTATATTATATTATATAGAGCCATACTACTGTTGCCCTTTTCGCCAAAATTTTACCGCACCCGGTCAAAAATAATTTAATACTTTTCCTGTGATTACGTCAAAACAAATAATGTCGTTAACATGTCGTAAACACAAATGTCATAATGGATACTAAATATATTTGATTTTTCGCGAAATAATTCACGAACGAGAAGAGACGAGACGAGTGAAGCGTTGTGAACTGGCGAAGGACCTCTAATGTAAAACCATACAGTATAATCTAATGTGAATTAGTTCAGTTGCTGATTGGTATCAATTTATTATATATTTGATTTTTATCCATTTGGAGCTGACATTTTGACAAATGCGTGTATTAGTTTATATGAAGTTTCTTTGGAATTGCAGAATAATGCTAATTATGAATACTATGTTTGCGTCACTCTGTAGACATGTCTCATTTCCATCATTAGATAACCTTCTGTTTCTAATACAGTTTCCAGCCTTAAAACACACACGCATACACGCACAAAATGCACACGCGCAAGCGCACACGCACACGACACTTATTAATTGCATTCTCTCCTAAGGTACAGCTGCCGATCTTTCGCACGTACTTGTTACCACTGAGGAAGTCATCTGGAAGATTTCTGCGGATCTAAACGGTGGCTCACAGGAAAAAGAGAAATTCGTCCCAGGAGGAAGTAAGGAAACGACTGGCGGGAAGACAATGGTTCGGTAGCTTGGTGGATATGTGGGTGGGTGTGTTGATGGGGGGGCTATGGTAGGCCAGGTGGATTGGCTGGTATATGGGTGGGTGTGTAGGTGGGTGGCTATGGTAGGCCGGGTGGTTTGGTTGGTATGTCAGTGCGTGTATGTGGGTGGCTATGGTAGGCCGGGTGTTTTCGTAGTTATGTGGGTGGCTCTGTAGGTGAGTGGCTGTGATAGACCGGATATTTTGGCGGGTATGTGGTTTGGCGGGTATGCGGGTGGGTGTGTTGATGGGTGGGTACAGTAGGCCGGGTAGTTTGGCGGGTATGCGGGTGGGTGCATAGTTGGATGTCTAGTTTTGGCCCATGACGGGTTCGGGCCATAGCCGAAACCACCGTTTTCGTAACATATGGTTAGTGAACCGTTTTCGTTTCCATTGGCCGAACCCACCGTCTAAGCAGGCCGCGCCTGCGGGTTACATGGGCCGACACCTTGTACATAATATATTCGATACTACGATCATTAGTATTGTGTTATGCTATGTGTTAACTTATTGATACTGTCAAACAATTGCACAAAAGGCTCCAATTGGTGCCTGTGTTTAAAATTAGCGTTTGTATATACAAGTCCCGATGTACGATAATGGATTTATGATAATAATAATAGTAATGCTAATTTAGTATGTTCTTCTGCATTCGAACTGTGGATCGAGCCATGTTTAAAATAGAAGTATCGGCGAAGTCTCGTACTGTCACCAACAAAAATAGTTGAAATATTTATTTAATTTCTCTATACTCAAATTACAAATGTGTTTGCTGTTTGCAATTGTATTCCGAGTGCCCTATTGAAGATATATGACTGATCAAGATGAGAAAATTAAGCCGGATTGATCATACATTAAGAAAATCCCCACCCAGTAGCACCCGGCAAGCACCACACGTGGAACCCCCAAGGGAAGCGAAGAAGAGGACGACTCAGAAACACCCGAGGGAGTGAACTTGAAGCGGAAATTAAGACGATGGGTTACACTTGGAATAAACTCAAGATAGGGACACAACGAAGGGTGCATTGGGGAACTGTTGTTGATCGTTTGTGCTCCCAGCGAGCAAACAGCTCTACGTTAGTAAATAAGTTTCGCGGTCAATGTGCACATATTAGAAACGAGTCGGAGGAAATGGGCGAGACATTTGGTACGGATGGAGGTAGGTGGACTACCGAAGAAGCATTGGCGGTGAAATAGCAACGTCGCAGGAGTAAAGGCAGACCGTGTTTAAATTTGGAAGAACGTTGAAGACGGTTGTCACAAAGGTTAGGAGGGCGGAACGTGGAGAAAAAATCTGGGGATAGAGAAGAGTTGAACTGAATAACAGCCAAGGCAGTGCAGCAGAAACAACCAAGTAATCGGCTCCACATCTTATCAAATGGAACTTTGAGGAAGATAAGTCCCTCTCTGGATATATATGCACGTATTGTCTTTCTTCATGTTGCCTTCTGTAATTGCAGATAACATTCGAGGCATTGCTGTAGACAACGTCCGCTGTTACTTCTACTGGAGCGATACAGGCCAGCTAATAATTCGCCGCTCTAGCTTCGTCTCGGACCATTTCGGAAACGATGACACTATTGTAGACATCGTTCGTGATGGTAAGTCTACCATTCGATGGGTTTGTCTCAGAAACAGTAATACACAAATAGTGAGCAGGTTATCAGTAATTTCGAATCATGTGCATCATACCACGAAATGCCAAAATATTAAGTAACATGTATAACAGAAGCATGTCATAGCAGTTGCAGAGTACCATTGCAACAGTAGAGTATCAATGTAATAAACCTATGTGGCATGTACTTTGGAAGCAGTATCCTTTCTGGACCTGATATAGCGGTGTGAGTTTTCTTCAACTAACGGAAAAAATAATCCCACAAAAAACCATTTGTTAATTACTTTGTAAATGCTTTGGCGGATTAAATGAGCTTCTCTCTGATAGACGAATAACCATTCCTTACGTTAGTCATTCGACCGCACGCAGGCACGCACACGCGAGCATGCAATCCACGCGCACACATGCACACCATCCGCATATTAAGCAAACGCCAAATAGAAGATATATATGCATTATATACGTCTTTCGTTAGTATGGATTCTTGATTCATTGTTTTTAAACGTAGTGAAAGCTCCTGCAATTGCTGTCGACCCGGACGCATCCAGAGTCTACTTCGTAAACTTCGATGAGAAGTGTGTGGAAGTCGTCAGTTGGAATGGAGAGAACAGGGAACGATTAATTTCACAAACTCAGGGCAAACCACGTGGAATAGCTTTGGATATTCCAAGAAGGTAACCTTGTTTGTATATGCGCGTGTGCGTGTGCATGTGCCTGTGTGTGTTTGTATGTATGTGTTAAGGTGATCCTAATATTTGTAGTTGTTGATATGTTCAGGTCTTACAATGCCATGCCATACCTCCATCATGTTGAAGTTTCCTCCTTACGGCTAAATAGGATCAATCCACAAGATATGACCGCATGGTCCATGCACTAGGTCATCAAATCTCTTTAATGTTTTGTCAAATACCGAAATGAGCAAATATCACATTAGCCTCATACTTCTAATCGCTTCGAAGCTAAAATTACTCTGCGTTTTTGTTAAGCTTTTCATGAGTCATTAATCTATATAACCATTAGTTTGGTCACTGAGTTGTTTAGATTTGGGATGATTAATATTGTTGTTGCAGCCTCTACTAAATGATAAAGAAATTATGTGTAGACTGTAATATTTTGGTTTGAAGGAGCACTTGTAGAAACATAGCATATATGTACACCCAACTGCATATATTAAGCTACACAATGGTACCATAGAGACATTTTTAATTCAGGTTCTCACATGTTTGATTTTATATTTCAAAATTAGCATAGGAAGTGTTTTTCATTTCGTTTCTGAACTTCAGCCGACCAAACTGCTGGTGATACTGACTGGTGAAGCGTGACATATTGTTCAGTTGCTATGTGCATAAGTGTTATTTTTAAAGTCTTGAACATGGTATTTTACAAAACGGCAACGATGATTTTACACATTTTCACATGTTCCAGATGCACAACCATCTTATATATAAAGTCTGTAGACACCGGCATCATTCCCAACCTCTGTAAAACCAGCACCGTCATTCATGTGCCTAAACTCCCCTCCCCTCAGAATCTCAACCACTACAGGCCCGTTGCTCTCAATTCCGTTCCTGTGAAAGCCCAAGAGACGTTAAACCTGACCAACTTCTCTCCACACATTCAGTTCGCCTACAATTGTGGGCGCAGCACTGATGATGCTGTGGCAACCATCGAATACAATGTCCCCAAACATCTAGAGAAGGCAGGCGACTACATCTGCATCCTCTTCATAGATTTTAGTTCGGCCTTTAATACTATACAGCACCACAAGATACCCCCAACTTCATTCACTGGATCCATAACTTTCTCAGCAACAGACCCCAACATGTGATGGTTGGCAGCAACATCTCCCCAACATCACGAATACTGGAGCACCCCAGGGGTGTGTCGGAAGTTCGATTCTCTGCTCCCTGTACACCAACGACATCAGGAGTGAATGTGATTATAATGTCCTGTTTCAATACTCATATGACGCAGCAGTAGTGGCGTGCCTGAACGGATTAGACCCGTTCCACGGTTATGAAACTATGTATTGGTGGCTGTGGAGGTAATGGACACCTTTAAATATCTTGGAATAACACTACGTTTGGACCCCATGTTCAAAGTGTGTACAAAAAGTGCCAGCAAAGATTGTACCTTTTAAGAAAACCAAGATCGTTTCATGTTGACCCCAAACTTCTACTATTGTTGTACAGGAGTCAGTGTTGACATATTGTAGTATCTCTTTTTTACCTGCTATGTCTGTCTCAAGCGAAATATGCTTCTCCGCATCTGCAAAACTGCTTCCAAGATCGGCCTCCCCACACAGCCTGTCTCTCAGCTGAGAAAAAAGCACATGCAGTGGCCAATGACCCCGCCCACCCACTGAACACCGAGTTTGACCTTTCCGATACCGCAAAAAAACAGGTTCAAAAAATGTTATCCTCTTTACCTCTGATGCTCAGCGAGCAGAAGACAATTAGCCAATGTTTTATTGGATAATAAACTCTTATTGTATCGTATCGAAATTGAATATTTTATTTATGGGTCTGGATAAATGGATAAACACACACGCACGCACACGCGCGCGCGCGCACGCACACACACACAAACACTCACAAACACACACACACACACACACACACACACACACACACACACACACACACACACACACACACACACACACACACACACACACTCACTCACTCACTCACGCACGCACGCACGCACACATGCCGGTAATTTAAATTCAAAAACAGTACCACCTAAGGTAAAAACAATTAATAAATAATCTCTGACACTATTAGGAATAAGAGGCTAAACGTTAAGATTGTTTGTCTTGGCAAGTTGGGGTATATCTGCTAACCTAATTGAAGAGATATGAAGACCTAGTTCGTTGTGGTTGTGGGTTTGTAAACATATGGTGAATTGATGTGGATTTGGGTTTGTAAACATATGGTGAATTGATGTGGATGTGGGTTTGTAAACATATGGTGAATTGATGTGGATGTGGGTTTGTAAACATATGGTGAATTGATGTGGATGTGGGTTTGTAAACATATAGTGAATTGATGTGGATGTGCCCATAACCACAACTGGCGAAACTTCACAATGATTGCGGTACCTCGAAATGTTCTTCAAAATGAGTGTAATTTGGCATGGAGAGTTTTTCCTGAAGTTGACACCAAAAAGGAGGATAATACTTGCACATATCAACAACACATTCTTTGTGTACGTTCGTGTATGTAGGGGAGACCGGGGCTAATTGTAACACGGGTAAGTTGTAACTGACATTCAAATCTTATGATTTAGTCATATAGCCTAGATATGTACTAAAACAAATCAAAGCCATTGTTTATACTGGTTTGTTACATTATGCTGCAATCGTAAACACACAAACAAACACACACACACACACACACACACACACACACACACACACACACACACACACACACACACACACACACACACACACACACACACACACACACACACACACACACACACACGCACACACACACACACACACACACACACCTATATTATAACTTGCACCGCTATTACAACCTTTACACATACAGGTAAATTGTCACACTTTAAGAGACTTCATAAAACGTCTCATTGGGTAAATGAGTATCGCAATAAAAATGTATTCGTGCACTTACTATCTGCCTGACATATTTGCGGTTTCGTTGACTGTAAATAAAGGAGTATATATGCATGCGGGCCTTTTTCAGTTAGGGCGTGCGTGCTGGCGTGTGTGCAGGCGTGCGTACGTGTATGTGTGCGTGCGTGCGCGTATTATTTACAATGCATGTATGTATCTTACAGATTGATGTTCGTTTCTACCCGCACGCCGAACAAAATCCACAAATATAGTCTGGACAACTTTGATCTTTTGATGACTTTTAGTGGTGAGGTAAACCCAATAAGACTGGGTATTAACTACATGATCAACAAGTTATGCTGGGTCGAAAAGGGTAAGTACGAATGTACTTTGTTTTTATGTTTTCCTCGTTGCTCCTTTATAATGAGCTGAGGCACCGCCAAGGGGTTGTCCCTCCCACTCCTCCCTGTCAACAGCCTTCTCCCTCTACTCGTCGTCCTCTTCTGCCTTCGTTACGTCCCACTTTACGCAGTCCTCCCGTCTTAGGTGCGGCCTTGTCTTTACGCAGTGCTCCCGTCTAAGATGCGGTCTTGCCTTTACGCAGTCTTCCCGTCTTAGGTGCGGTCTTGTCTTTACGCAGTCCTCCCGTCTTAGGTGTGGTCTTGCCTTTACGCAGTTCTTCCATCTTAGGTGCGGTCTTGTCTTTACGCAGTTCTCCCGTCTTAGGTGCGGTCTTGTCTTTACGCAGTCCTCCCGTCTTAGGTGCGGTCTTGTCTTTACGCAGTCCTCCCGTCTTAGGTGCGGGCTTGTCTTTACGCAGTGCTCCCGTCTTAGGTGCGGTCTTGTCTTTACGCAGTGCTCCCGTCTGAGGTGCGGTCCTGTCTCTACGCAGTGCTCCCGTCTTAGGTGCGGTCTTGTCTGTACGCAGTGCTCCCGTCTTAGGTGCGGTCTTGTCTCTACGCAGTGCTCCCGTCTTGGGTGCGGTCTTGTCTCTGCGCAGTGCTCCCGTCTTAGGTGCGGTCTTGTCTCTACGCAGTGCTCCCGTCTTAGGTGCGGTCTTGTCTCTACGCAGTGCTCCCGTCTTAGGTGCGGTCTTGTCTCTGCGCAGTGCTCCCGTCTTAGGTGCGGTCTTGTCTCTGCGCAGTGCTCCCGTCTTAGGTGCGGTCTTGTCTCTGCGCAGTGCTCCCGTCTTAGGTGCGGTCTTGTCTCTGCGCAGTGCTCCCGTCTTAGGTGCGGTCTTGTCTCTACGCAGTGCTCCCGTCTTAGGTGCGGTCTTGTCTCTGCGCAGTTCTCCCGTCTTAGGTGCGGTCTTGCCTCTGCGCAGTCCTCCCGTCTTAGGTGCGGTCTTGTCTCTGCGCAGTCCTCCCGTCTTAGGTGCGGTCTTGCCTCTGCGCAGTCCTCCCGTCTTAGGTGCGGTCTTGTCTCTGCGCAGTCCTCCCGTCTTAGGTGCGGTCTTGTCTTTGCGCAGTCCTCCCGTCTTAGGTGCGGTCTTGTCTCTGCGCAGTGCTCCCGTCTTAGGTGCGGTCTTGTCTTTGCGCAGTTCTCCCGTCTTAGGTGCGGTCTTGTCTCTGCGCAGTGCTCCCGTCTTAGGTGCGGTCTTGTCTTTGCGCAGTCCTCCCGTCTTAGGTGCGGTCTTGTCTCTGCGCAGTTCTCCCGTCTTAGGTGCGGTCTTGTCTTTGCGCAGTCCTCCCGTCTTAGGTGCCGTCTTGTCTCTGCGCAGTTCTCCCTTCTTAGGTGCGGTCTTGTCTTTGCGCAGTCCTCCCGTCTTAGGTGCGGTCTTGTCTCTGCGCAGTTCTCCCGTCTTAGGTGCGGTCTTGTCTTTGCGCAGTCCTCCCGTCTTAGGTGCGGTCTTGTCTTTGCGCAGTCCTCCCGTCTTAGGTGCGGTCTTGTCTTTGCGCAGTCCTCCCGTCTTAGGTGCGGTCTTGTCTTTGCGCAGTCCTCCCGTCTTAGGTGCGGTCTTGTCTTTACGCAGTCCTCCCGTCTTAGGTGCGGTCTTGTCTTTGCGCAGTTCTCCCGTCTTAGGTGCGGTCTTGTCTTTACGCAGTCCTCCCGTCTTAGGTGCGGTCTTGTCTTTGCGCAGTTCTCCCGTCTTAGGTGCGGTCTTGTATTTACGCAGTCCTCCCGTCTTAGGTGCGGTCTTGTCTTTACGCAGTGCTCCCGTCTTTGGTGCGGTCTTGTCTTTACGCAGTCCTCCCGTCTTAGGTGCGGTCTTGTCTTTACGCAGTCCTCCCGTCTTAGGTGCGGTCTTGTCTTTACGCAGTCCTCCCGTCTTAGGTGCGGTCTTCTCTTTGCGCAGTTCTCCCGTCTTAGGTGCGGTCTTGTATTTACGCAGTCCTCCCGTCTTAGGTGCGGTCTTGTCTTTACGCAGTGCTCCCGTCTTTGGTGCGGTCTTGTCTTTACGCAGTCGTCCCGTCTTAGGTGCGGTCTTGTCTTTTCTTACCACTGCTAATTGATGGTCTTTTTGTGAATCACCTAAATTAATGATGTTGCAACGCGTAGTTAACAACAAATTCGACGCACATCGCTGCTTATGTTCAAATGGTTCGGTGGAACTTGGCACCGATTTTGAAGTAGTGAAGTTTTACTGACATATATTATACATATGTTTTCATATTTTTGTAAGAAATACTTTTTTGAAATAGTACGCAAAACCACCTAAACTGTGAGTGAATATATTTTCTAACTAATTCTGGAGTATCATTTATAACGTGTGGCAAGTTGTGTTTAAGAATTTTTTTTTGCAAACTCATATATTGTCCTAGATGTATGCATATTTGTAACGTTGCGAGTTTATATTGTAATTTTGGATAATTTTCCAATTTAATAAATAAACTGGCAAGTTACTAGGAATATATTTATTGTAAAATTTAAGTTCTTATAACTTTAGCTGATATTCTAATTTCAGTATTTCAAGTTTTTTCAAAAGTTGTTCTGTATGTGAATTATACCTGTTCAAGGTTATTATTCGAACTGCCCTTTTTAATTGTCATTATTATACTGCCTTTGTATTCCCATGCCACAATGCAATAGTTAATATGTGATAACATTAAAGAATTATATAACATTTTCTTTATTTCCAGACCTAGTACATGTTTAATCTATTTATTATACCAGTCATGTTGGAACATTTATTTGAAATTATTTTTCCAGTTTAGATTTGTGTCCATAATTAATCCTAGGAAATTAAATTTAACCACTCGTTCAATGTAGATGTTATAAATTTTAAGGGTAAGAGTTAGCGCATATTTTATGGTACATGAAAAATCATATATTTAGATTTGTCTTTATTCAATGAAAATTTATTAATATATAACCATTCAATAATTTTACAGAGTTTATCACTATTAAAGATTCTGTTCTTTTATTTTTATATTGTGTGGTACCACTAAAATGTTTTAATGTGCTGGAGGGTGTTGTATCATCAGTATACACAATGAAGCAACCATATTACTAACTTGCGGGAAATAATTTATGTAAATAGTAAACAATAAAAGTCCTTGAATTAAACATTGTGAGACTCCGATTTTAATACGTAGGATTTCTGATTGCATTTCTGCAATTTCAACATGCTGTTTTCGGTTGCTTAAATAATTTTCAAATAAAAGTAGAGTTGAACCATCCAGGCCACAGTACCTTAATTTATTTTATAAAATATTATGGTCAATGGCATCAAAGCCTTCGAAAGATCGATACATATATTAATTGGCATATCATTATTGTCCGTTGAATTTATAATTCTGTCTACTGTGTTGTGGGTAGATTATGTATTATTTTCTTTACTATTTCTTCGTCTACATTTAGAATTTAAAAAACTGAGTTTATTTGTTTATTTAGATAATAACTGCAATCATTGGTACATTCATATTTGATATCATTTACAATAGTTTGAGCTATATTCGTAAAAAAGTTATTAAAATTGTTTGCAATAATTTGTGTCTTTGTTATTTGTGTGCCGTTTTCTTCAAAATAAGTTGGATATCTTTTTTTAGTTTTATTTTAGAGAGACATTCGTATATATTTTTTCAGGTATTTCGTGTATAATTTTTAAAAAGAGAAAAAACGAGATTTAAAATACATTTGCTTAGCTGTCCAAATGTTTTTCTTTAATACCACGTTGCATGTTTTTAACTTAATTTTAGTAGTTTCATAATTTGCTGAATTGGGATTTGTTAATTTTAACTGTTTATACAGTTTGTCTCGATATCTAATTGATATTAACAAACCCTGAGTGACCCATGTTGATTTCTTGTGTTTGTATTTATTACATTTTACTAATTTGCTTGGCATGTGTTTGTTTTTAGCACGTGTAATTTCTTCATGTATTATATTATAATAACTCAAGTTTGGGTCAGCGGTTGGACTTTTATTTAATATATCATAAATGTCATCTGATTTTATTTAGTACAAAACATTTGTCATTGCCTCTACATTTAGTTCATATTGACATATGTAGAAGGAGAGTGTATCTTTACAATTTTAATTATGAAATGCGATCAGAATTGTTTTTAGTTAGTGTGGTATTTTCTAGTATGGATTTATGAAGTTTACAAAATAAATTATCTAATATAGTTGTTCTGGTGAATCTAGCTGGAAGAGTTATTTGAGGATAAAGACTATGTGATATCAAAGTATCAAAGAAGCTACAAAAATGTCATTTTCGTTTAAGAATATTAAAATCCCCAGCAATAATTATATCTTTATTATTCTTTTCTAATGATGATATGTTGGCGTAAATTCATGTATAATGCGTTTAATTTGTCATTACACGTTATTGGAGATCGACATATATTTCCAATGGTTAAAGTCTTAGATCAATTATTACTCTTTACTCGAACAATCAACCCTTCCCAGTGTTCATATGAAGTTTTATTTGTTCCACTTTATAATCGGCTAATTAAAAATTACGACATTGTCGAAGATATACATGTAATTCAACATATCCCGTTGACATAATAAGCTACTGCGTTCTATTTGCAGAAAGCTACTTGGTAGAATGCGCCGGGTACAACCAAGAACAACGCAGAACGGTTTACAACACACGTGGTCTCGAATCCATAGCATTCAAAGAAAACATGATGTACTCTGCAGAAAATGACAAGTAATGTAGTCTAATTTTATACAATACCTGTTATACGTAATTTCTTTTCTATCGCGAACTTTGCGTGCATGCAATTGTTGTTTGGACTAGCAAAAATGCCCCCCATCCAGACGGGATAACTTGGTAGTTAGTACGTGACGGTGAAATGTCAGGATTCACTACATTTTCACAGAAATATCGATCTGTGCCTTCGTACATGGTGCTGCAGGCAATATATCGATGGTTTGTTGAAATTGTGACTTAACACTAGCCGTTATAGTAACTAATAAAAAATGCCCGTCCCCAGGACGGGATAACTTGATAGTTCATACGTGACAATCATGATTGCAATGTTTACCAAATATGATGATCGCTTTTTATGAATATGGCTAGAAAACAATGTTTGCATCTTCCTACCTATCTATCTATCTATATCTATATATATATATATATATATATATATATATATATATATATACGATACGATACCATACGATACGATACGATACGATACGATATATTACATCTTCTCCACTTGTCCGTCACTTGGTGTAACATAGGTGAACCGTCTTGTCTATGTCTGTATAATAATGCTAAGGCACTTCAATGGATTTAGATCTACCTGCCCAGTCAATGGGTAAACAACTCAACGAAAACGTGTTCTCTCTCTCCGTTTCGCACGACCCACCTACAACGCCTTTGTACCGTTCTTCTTCTTGCGTGTTCCGTCACCATCATCGCTCCCAATACAAGCAAAGATCGCGAAACAGAAGGTATCGACCACACGCGGCGTGGGCGAATGAGATCAGGCATACAACAAAGCTGACGAAGGACAAGTTGAGAGAAGCAACAAGAAACCTGATTTGTTAGAGAGAGAACAGTGTGGATGTTACCAGACGTCGTGCGACTTAACGAGACGTAACATAATGGCAAAATGTGATTGTATATATTTGAATATCGTGTGCATAAAATTAACGGTATTCTTATTTCTTCCCAGTGTTTGCTATAAACGCATCGATTGGCAAGTTGTGAGTTCGACCAATACAAATGAAGATTGTGTGGACATAGGAGCAAAGACGTACGACATAGCACTACTTCACGGGGAATGTCGCCGACCAGGTAGGCCTTTGGAATGTACAACGATTTTCTTAATTTATTAGGCTAAAAACAAAATCCATTTCAAACATTCAACATTTGGCGATGAAATAAATATACAGCGATCGTTTTTTTAATTAACGACTGATAAAATAAATGTAAATAATTTATTGATCTGCCAAATCACGTTTTATACAACTTCTGACAGTAAATAAGCTACAGCAATAAATATTATCGCACGACTTATAACATCCTTAAGATTTTAAGATAAGATGTTAAGACGCATTTGGCGATCGTAACATTAAGAGAATTTGGGCGTTTTAGGTATAGCGAGACCCCAACAAACTCCATTTCAGTTAACAAAGATCATTATTGTATACCCCCTTAATGTATAATACGTGTCATTTATACGTTGTCATTACATTGGGGTGTGGAATAATGAATACAATGCAGTACAATGTTCGATTAAAACCTGGAAACGTACACCGATGTACAAGAAAACGGTTGAATTACTCCAGCCCGACTCAGTCCGACGCAGCCCGACTCTATGCAGCAATAAAAAATCTAAATCGTGTAGTATCGCGTTGGATCGTACCGTGTACGGACGGCTGTACGTGCTTTTCCCGTTTTGCATGGTCGGTGGTGAACAGGAAATTATCAAATATATAACACATTATCCGTAATGTTTGTGATACGCAAATACTTCCCCTGTGTTGCTCATTATCAAGAGAACATCACTGAGTTGCATAATTTGTTCCGCGAGCTGAATCGAGGGTAAATGAAATTGTCTAAATTTCGAATGCCTACGAGGATGTACAGTGAATGAGCATCTCCATATTTAACAAGGAAAAAATGGTAATTGTCTGTGTTGTGGTGGTGTTACTGAAACACTGTTCGATGAGATTCAGGTTATGAAATATACTTATTAAAAGTGTCTTTCGCAGTCGCGACTGTCAGCTTGTGAGAGCAGCTGGCTCTTACGTCCGCTTACACCGTTTCCTTTCAATTATTGTTTTCTGTAGTTTGCTCCACTGGGTTTTATTCTTGGTGATCCGACGCAGCTGCTCCAGGTCGGCCCTTGTCTTTAGCCTCACACGACCTGCTGCCAGGGACGCCGGTTCTAGGTCGGCCCTTGTCTTCAGCCTCATACGATCTGCTGCCAGGGACGCCGGTTCTATGTCGGCCCTTGTCTTTAGCCTCACACGATCTGCTGCCAGGGACGCCGGTTCTAGGTCGGCCCTTGTCTTTAGCCTCACACGATCTGCTGCCAGGGACGCCGGTTATAGGTCGGCCCTTGTCTTTAGTCACACGCCGATCTGCTGCCAGGGACGCCGGTTCTAGGTCGGCCCTTGTCTTTAGCCTCACGCCGATCTGCTGCCAGGGACGCCGGTTCTAGGTCGGCCCTTGTCTTTAGCCTCACACGATCTGCTGCCAGGGACGCCGGTTCTAGGTCGGCCCTTGTCTTTAGCCTCACACGATCTGCTGCCAGGGACGCCGGTTCTAGGTCGGCCCTTGTCTTTAGCCTCACACGATCTGCTGCCAGGGACGCCGGTTCTAGGTCGGCCCTTGTCTTTAGTCACACGCCGATCTGCTGCCAGGGACGCCGGTTCTAGGTCGGCCCTTGTCTTTAGCCTCACGCCGATCTGCTGCCAGGGACGCCGGTTCTAGGTCGGCCCTTGTCTTTAGCCTCACGCCGATCTGCTGCCAGGGACGCCGGTTCTAGGTCGGTCCTTGTCTTTAGCCTCACGCCGATCTGCTGCCAGGGACGCCGGTTCTAGGTCGGTCTTTGTCTTTAGCCTCACGCCGATCTGCTGCCAGAGACGCCGGTTCTAGGTCGGCCCTTGTCTTTTGCCACACACGATCTGCCGCCAGAGACGCCGGTTCTAGGTCGGCCCTTGTCTTTTGCCACACACGATCTGCTGCCAGGGATGCCGGTTCTAGGTCGGCCCCTGTCTTTAGTCACACGCCGATCTGCTGCCAGAGACGCCGGTTCTAGGTCGGCCCTTGTATTTTGCCAAACACAATCTGCTGCCAGAGACGCCGGTTCTAGGTCGGCCCTTGTCTTTTGCCACACACGATCTGCTGCCAGGGACGCCGGTTCTAGGTCGTCCCCCGTCTTTAGCCACACGCGATCTGCTGCCAGGGACGCCGGTTCTAGGTCGGCCCCTGTCTTTAGCTACACGCCGATCTGCTGCCAGAGACGCCGGTTCTAGGTCGGCCCCTGTTTTTAGCCACAGGCGATCTGCTGCCAGGGACGCCGGTTCTAGGTCGGCCGCGATATACGTTGAGTGCTTCCGCTGAGCGAGCGGAGCTGCTTCCTATGGAAGGCATCTAGTTTTTCCGTTTCCGACCTTGTCAGGCCCCACGCACCCACATTGAACAGTAACACAGGAAGTACAAATGCGTTATATAAACGCAATCGGAGTTGCTAACTGACGAGTTGTCTTCGCAGCTAAAGAGAACACATAGAACAGAAAGCAGTGACCGCAAGCATTTTTCGGCGAAACAGGTCCCCAGCGTCTCCAAGCAGGGATCCAAGTTTCTTGGTCGACCTCCATTCTTCGGCAACACTTTCGGTTTCTCGGCTGATGATTATACACTCCGTTTTGTCGACGTTGACGAACAGGAACCAGTTTTGTGCTGAAGTACAGGAACCAGTGCTTCCAGTGCTGTTGGCGCGATCTCATTAACTCTGCTCAGTTGGTCAGTTGAGATGAAGTCGGTACATGCATGTGCATTTGCACACACTATTATATACACCCCCATCGGCTGTCTATCGCGGTCGACTAAGACAAGGAAGGCACAAAGCACGCATGCAGTGCTACCGGATCCAATGCCGAGTAGTGTCTGTGCTGGAAGGTTGGGTATGGCAAGAATTTCTTCTCTGTTGGCGAATGAGCTAAAGATGGGCGCCCACTAGCCTCGCTAACCAAGCTAGTCCGGTTCAAGGCGTTTCTTTCCCAGGTGTTGACGTTGACCTCAGTAGGTCTGGCATGCCGCTTAATTACGTCTTTGAGCCGTCGTCCTCCCACAAAAAAAACTCCGTTTCGTGCAACTTTTTTCACCCATCCGGATCACATGTCCAGCCCAGCGGACCTGAGGTGTTGCTAGTCAAGCTTCAACACTGGTTATGTTTGCTCTTTTCAAGACATCGGTGTTAGGGATTGTCTGTTGCCACTTGATAGAAAGGATCTTACGTGTTATAAAGTAATATGTTTTAAGGTGCATCATTATATTAATTGACAAACAGGAATACGCTAAAAAGGGGTTCCGTGTTTTTTTATTAATGACATGTTAAACATGTTGCATTCATAGATACAATGCTATACTGTATTTGTACTGCATATTTTCTAGTTTTCAGCGGAAGAATGTTGTCGTCGCTGCAATTAGACGCAGATGTGTGATTACTGTAATTATAACTAAGATTTTAAGAATTCAGTGACGATGCTATTCCATATGAAGCATGCATGCAATGTAATAATATTGTGATCAAATAAACCACTGTACACAATCTTGTTTGTGCATTGTAATACGTCACGTGTTTCAGGGGTCACGTGTCCACCTATCGGCATGCAGAGTGGCGAGATATACACGGACACAACTTGTACGTCAAGCACAAAGAACTACATGGATACGTGTGAGATGACATGTAGTCAGGGCTACATACTAACCGGGAGTACCGGTGTACGCCGGTGCACCGAAAACGGCAATTGGAGCAACGTGGCCACGTGCGAAGGTACGATATATTAAACATTACATTTCATATTACAGTTCCAGTGCTGCGACACATTAGGGATTCGTGTTTAAGGAACGTAAACGTTTATGAACAGTGGGTGCATATACCCAGACCAAAATTCTTCTTTGCCTCCTGGGTCCGACAACCCCTTTTACTTGTCTGTAGATATATACTGTTTTTATTAAAAGGAGATTTAAAAAACATTTTATTTATGGCGTTCTGTTTTGCGTAGATGATATTGGACAGTAAATATACCTGATCAACAATCACGGTCATTAGGTTTATCATGTAACAAATGTAATACAACAAAAGAGGCACGATATTGCGTAACGTATTAACACAAGGGGATATTTCTAGTTTTTGTAGTGTACATTTTTAAGGTGCATAATCTGATCATAATCGAACTAGCGTTCGTTTGTGTGTTAACGTTTTCCTGCTAGAAGCCTTGCACATCGGCCGCCAAACTTACAGGGAGTAATCTACGACCCCACGAACGAAACGTAACGCCTTTATTTTTTTAAATACCCCGTATATCAAGGGTTCTCAGTGGTTCTTATGGTAAATCAAATCTTCGCTACGTAAAATGTCAACTTCAAACCGCAGACACGACACGCGCGCGCGTGCGAAATACTTCGGTACGTAAACCGTTTAAGAGTACGTGGCGACATCTGGCACATAACAATGAACTATGTTGGGTATTTCTATTAGCGATCACTGATTTGGTAAACATTGCTATGAGGACAATCACGTGTGAACCAACAAGTTATCTAGTCGTGGGGACATGCATTTTTGCTAGTGATATTAATGGACAAATGTTCATACGCTCAAAAAGAAGTTCGATTTTCCATTGATTAATGAACATTTATGGTTGAACATGTGACATTCATAGATACAGCGCTACGAATATATATTGCATATTTTCTAGTTTTGAGCGGAAGAATGTTGTGATCGCTGCTATTAGAGGCGGATATGTGATTACTGTAACTATAACCCTGATTTTAAGAATTCCGCGACGATGCTATTTAAAATGAAGAACGCACTCAATATAATAATATTGTGTAGAGATGAACCACTGTACACAATCTTGTTTGTGCATTATAATACGTCACGTGTTTCAGGGGTCACGTGTCCACCTATCGGCATGCAGAGTGGCGAGATATACACGGACACCACTTGTACGTCAAGCACAAAGAACTACATGGATACGTGTGAGATGACATGTATTCAGGGCTACAGACTAACCGGGAGTACCGGTGTACGCCGGTGCACCGAAAACGGCAATTGGAGCAACGTGGCCACGTGCGAAGGTACGATATATTAAACATTACATTTCATATTACAGTTCCAGTGCTGCGACACATTAGGGATTCGTGTTTAAGGAACGTAAACCTTTTTGAACAGTGGGTGCATATACCCAGACCAAAATTCTTTTTGGCCTCCTGGGTCAGACAACCCCTTTTACTTGTCTGTAGATATATACTGTTTTTATTAAAAGGAGTTTTAAAAAACATTTTATTTATGGCGTTCTGTTTTGCGTAGATGATATTGGACAGTAAATATGCCTGATCAACAATCACGGTCATTAGGTTTATCAAATGTAATAAAACAAAAGAGGCATGATAAAATGTAATAAAACAAAATGTAATAAAACAAAAGAGGCATGATATTGCGTAACATATAAACACAAGGGGATACTTCTACTTTTTGTAATGTCATTTTTTAAGGTGCATAATCTAATTATAATCGAACTAGCGTATGTTTGTTTGTTAACGTTATCCTGCTAGAAGGCTTGCACATCGGCCGCCAAACTTACAGGGAGTAATCTACGACCCCACGAACGAAACGTAACGCCTTTACTTTTTTAAATACCCCGTATATCAAGGGTTCTCAGTGGTTCTTATGGTAAATCAAATCTTCGCTACGTAAAATGTCAACTTCAAATCGCAGAAACGACGCGCGCGCGCGCGTGCGAAATACTTCGGTACGTAAACCGTTTAAGAATACGTGGCGACATCTGGCACATAACAATGAACTATGTTGGGTATTTCTATTAGCGATCACTGATTTGGTAAACATTGCTATGAGGACAATCACGTGTGAACCAACAAGTTATCTAGTCGTGGGGACATGCATTTTTGCTAGTGATATTAATGGATAAATGTTCATACGCTCAAAAAGAAGTTCGATTTTCCATTGATTAATGAACATTTATGGTTGAACATGTGACATTCACAGATACAGCGCTACGAATATATATTGCATATTTTCTAGTTTTGAGCGGAAGAATGTTGTGATCGCTGCTATTAGAGGCGGATATGTGATTACTGTAACTATAACACTGATTTTAAGAATTCCGCGACGATGCTATTTAAAATGAAGAACGCACTCAATATAATAATATTGTGTAGAGATGAACCACTGTACACAATCTTGTTTGTGCATTATAATACGTCACGTGTTTCAGGGGTCACGTGTCCACCTATCGGCATGCAGAGTGGCGAGATATACACGGACACCACTTGTACGTCAAGCACAAAGAACTACATGGATACGTGTGAGATGACATGTATTCAGGGCTACAGACTAACCGGGAGTACCGGTGTACGCCGGTGCACCGAAAACGGCAATTGGAGCAACGTGGCCACGTGCGAAGGTACGATATATTAAACATTACATTTCATATTACAGTTCCAGTGCTGCGACACATTAGGGATTCGTGTTTAAGGAACGTAAACCTTTTTGAACAGTGGGTGCATATACCCAGACCAAAATTCTTTTTGGCCTCCTGGGTCAGACAACCCCTTTTACTTGTCTGTAGATATATACTGTTTTTATTAAAAGGAGTTTTAAAAAACATTTTATTTATGGCGTTCTGTTTTGCGTAGATGATATTGGACAGTAAATATGCCTGATCAACAATCACGGTCATTAGGTTTATCAAATGTAATAAAACAAAAGAGGCATGATAAAATGTAATAAAACAAAATGTAATAAAACAAAAGAGGCATGATATTGCGTAACATATAAACACAAGGGGATACTTCTACTTTTTGTAATGTCATTTTTTAAGGTGCATAATCTAATTATAATCGAACTAGCGTATGTTTGTTTGTTAACGTTATCCTGCTAGAAGGCTTGCACATCGGCCGCCAAACTTACTGGGAGTAATCTACGACCCCACGAACGAAACGTAACGCCTTTACTTTTTTAAATACCCCGTATATCAAGGGGTCTCAGTGGTTCTTATGGTAAATCAAATCTTCGCTACGTAAAATGTCAACTTCAAATCGCAGAAACGACGCGCGCGCGCGCGTGCGAAATACTTCGGTACGTAAACCGTTTAAGAATACGTGGCGACATCTGGCACATAACAATAAACTATGTTGGGTAATTCTATTAGCGATCACTGATTTGGTAAACATTGCTATGAGGACAATCACGTTTGAACCAACAAGTTATCTAGTCGTGGGGACATGCATTTTTGCTAGTGATATTAATGGACAAATGTTCATACGCTCAAAAAGAAGTTCGATTTTCCATTGATTAATGAACATTTATGGTTGAACATGTGACATTCATAGATACAGCGCTACGAATATATATTGCATATTTTCTAGTTTTGAGCGGAAGAATGTTGTGATCGCTGCTATTAGAGGCGGATATGTGCTTACTGTAATTATAACCATGATTTTAAGAATTCCGCGACGATACTATTCAAAATGAAGAACGCACTCAATATAATAATATTGTGTAGAGATAAACCACTGTACACAATCTTGTTTGTGCATTATAATACGTCACGTGTTTCAGGGGTCACGTGTCCACCTATCGGCATGCAGAGTGGCGAGATATACACGGACACTACTTGTACGTCAAGCACAAAGAACTACAAGGATACGTGTGAGATGACATGTATTCAGGGCTACAGACTAACCGGGAGTACCGGTGTACGCCGGTGCACCGAAAACGGCAATTGGAGCAACGTGGCCACGTGCGAAGGTACGATATATTAAACATTACATTTCATATTACAGTTCCAGTGCTGCGACACATTAGGGATTCGTGTTTAAGGAACGTAAACCTTTTTGAACAGTGGGTGCATATACCCAGACCAAAATTCTTTTTGGCCTCCTGGGTCAGACAACCCCTTTTACTTGTCTATAGATATATACTGTTTTTATAAAAAGGAGGTTTAAAAAACATTTTATTTATGGCGTTCTGTTTTGTGTAGATGATATTGGACAGTAAATATGCCTGATCAACAATCACGGTCATTAGGTTTATCAAATGTAATAAAACAAAAGAGGCATGATAAAATGTAATAAAACAAAATGTAATAAAACAAAAGAGGCATGATATTGCGTAACGTATAAACACAAGGGGATACTTCTACTTTTTGTAATGTCATTTTTTAAGGTGCATAATCTAATTATAATCGAACTAGCGTATGTTTGTTTGTTAACGTTATCCTGCTAGAAGCCTTGCACCTCGGCCGCCAAACTTACAGGGAGTAATTTACGACCCCACGAACGAAACGTAACGCCTTTACTTTTTTAAATACCCCGTATATCAAGGGTTCTCAGTGGTTCTTATGGTAAATCAAATCTTCGCTACGTAAAACGTCAACTTCAAATCGCAGAAACGACGCGCGCGCGCGCGTGCGAAATACTTCGGTACATAAACCGTTTAAGAGTACGTGGCGACATCTGGCACATAACAATGAACTATGTTGGGTAATTCTATTAGCGATCACTGATTTGGTAAACATTGCTATGAGGACAATAACGTATGATCCAACAAGTTATCTAGTGGAGAGGACATGCATTTTTGCTAGTGACATTAATTGACAAACATTCATACGCTCAAAAACAATTTCAATTTTTCATTGATTACTGAACATTTATAGTTGAACATGTTACATTCATATACAATGCTACGTATTTATATTGGATATTTTCTAGTTTTGAGCGAAAGAATATTGTCGTTGCTGCCATTAGACGCAGATATGCGATTACTGTAATTATAACTATTCTGTATGAAGCATCCACTCAATATAATAATATTGTGTAGAGATGAACCACTGTACAAAATCGTGTTTGTGCATTATAATACGTCACGTGTTTCAGGGGTCACGTGTCCACCTATCGGCATGCAGAGTGGCGAGATATACACGGACACAACTTGTACGTCAAGCACAAAGAACTACAAGGATACGTGTGAGATGACATGTATTCAGGGCTACAGACTAACCGGGAGTACCGGTGTACGCCGGTGCACGGAAAACGGCAATTGGACCAACGTGGCCACGTGCGAAGGTACGATATATTTAACATTAGATTTCATATTTTCGTCAAAAGGATTTTTAAAGAATACATTTTTATGACGTTGAGTTTTGCGTGGATGTTATTGCACAGAAAATGTGCCTGATCAACAGTCACGCTCATTTGGTTTAGCATGTAACAAATGTAATAAAACAAAACATGCATGGCATCGCATGATGTCGTAACATATGGGTGAACTTCTAGTTTTTATAATGTAATTATTCAACGTACATAATCTAACTGTAATCAAGGTAGCGTATGTTTATATGTTAACGTTTTGATCCTACACGGCTTGCACCTTGGTCGCCAAACTTACAGGGATTAATCTACGACCCCACCAATGAAACGTAACGCCTTTATATTTTCGAAATACCCGTATTTTAAGGGTTTTTAGTGCTTCTTATGGTAAATCAATCATTCGCTACGTAAAACGTTAACTTCCAGCAATGCAGAAACCGGCGCTTGGAGTTCCATCGCCACGTGTGAAAGTATGATATACTAAATTGTAGCATCGACATGAACATTATACATGTTGTGGATTTGCATTGACGTGAATGGTTTATTACACATGTAAACTGGCATTATCAAGATAGCAGATCGATTGATCTTAGTGTACAGAGTTACAGTGTACAGGATAACTGGGTGTTCTCTTGTTTTTGTATCGTTCATGCTAGAAAGTCCAATTATATAAAAAAAAATGATTCGACCAGGCTTCATTTCAACCATAGCACATTGTGCAAAAGTTAATGCCTAAAATGACAAATACGTAATTTGTTGTGAATTATGGAAACATTTTACTGTAAGGTATTGACGCTAGTTTAGCAAATGAATTTAATAACAATAGTAATAGGGCCGGGTACACACAGGAACATCTTTTACGGTATAAACTTAAGTTCACCTTACTTACATTGACGTTGATAGAAGCAATGACATTTCCACACGTCGGCTTTATTTTGTCGATTCGCAGTGTCAATGATATTAATAATCCTTCCCATTACTTGATACGGTTCTGCTTCTTGCTCGGTTAGGAAAAGCCAAACATGTATTTCCCTTTACTTTAGCCAAACATATTCTTGTTCGGATTGGAGTTCAGCCCATGTTTACTTTACTCATTGCATAGTCTCATTCATCGTGGTTTACTGAATAAAACAAATTAGATTAAGTTAGAAAGTAGAAAGTAGTTGCCGTCGCGTACGTGTCTTGCAGGATTCACCTGCTCACCATGTGCCAGGGATTCAAGTGACACTACAACTCCTGTTAGTGTGGCTAAATAGGTGTCTGCTCCGTTCTGACCAGTCCTGTAGACTTATTATTATTTGTATTTTCTAATGGTGGCTTGCTCAGCCTGTCCCACCTTTAAGGTTTTAGTATGTGGCTCAATGGCAACTATATCTATCATAGACCAAATAATTGTGTTGACTACATTTTAGGTGTAACATGCGAAGCGCTACCAAGCGATGCCCAAAAATGTGGCTTAACAAACCTAGAGACAAGGCAGTTAAGAGGATATGAATTTGAAGTTTTAAGATTTTGAATGGGTTTGAAAATATTGATAACAATATTTGTTTATCTCTTAAGAAAGGTAGAAGAACTAGAGGACACGAAACAACGTTAGTGGAGGAACAGTGTAGATTGTATATCAGAAAATACTCATTGTCAAAGAGAACATTGAATGAATAAATGGAACACATTATCAATTATGAATAAATAAAAATTTGTTGGACCCTCGATAAGCCAATGGATTCCTTGTCCGCTTGACAGTTCGTGTGGTTTGGAATGGTCTGTATGACTCTCTAATCTATATGTGTATGCCTATGGGACATACGTATATATATATTTTGTTATGCTAATTCCAAGTGCGTGTCCACAGAACGTTTATGTCCAACGGTTAATCACCCGGCCGGCTCTGTCCTGCTAAACGGAGCGGCACCTTACACTCCGGGCACCACACTGCAGTACAAGTGTGCTACTGGCTTCGAACTGACCGGTGGTCATTTGGAACAATTGTGCAAACTCAACGGACAGTGGGCAGGAGAGGTGCCTCAGTGTACAGGTAACACAGTCACGTGATGTCATGTGACGTCATCCAGTTGCATTGTACTTTACGACGGCGAAAAAGTTTGTAAACCTGAAGGGTTTGATTGAGGACTTTTGTTACTTTGTATTTTATTAACTTGATTAATTTATTACATTGATTAACTTATCATATTGATAAGTTCAAATCATCTCATCATCGCAAATAATCGCTTTTAAAACAACATTATTCTAAATATTATTATGATTGCAGTACATTTATATACAACTGTTGTGGTTTCCCAATTCACAAGCACGCAGAAACTGTTAATGCGAAATGTAGTATTTATTTATGTTAATGTATTTTGGTTTTTGATATATCTGTGTCGTTCCAACGTATACGTATTCAATTGCAGCCGTTAAATGTCAAATGTTGGCGTCACCGAATTATACAGAGGTCGTAGCTGGGGACCCAGATGCGAATAAATACAACACAACGATCGTGTATCGGTGTTATGAAGGTCACGAACTCCTCTGGGGAGACTTGTCAAGAACGTGTCAGAGCAGCAAGACTTGGTCAGGAGAAGCGCCTGTCTGCAGAAGTAAGTCGGATAACGCCAAGTTCTATTGACAAAAACATGCCAGCATCCCAAAGCGAATATGCTAAAATAATATCAGACAAAGTTATATATGATAGTAATATTTCGCCTAGGTTATAAAATGCGTGTGTGTACGCGTTTGTGCGTGCGTGCATGCACATAAAACGTACCACTCGCAAAGCATTCTTTCGCATAATTCGCTACTATTGCGTTGAATGCCACATGAAGATCAGTACATATGATGTTAGCATTTGGGCAATCATGTGTTCGTCCTTCGTGTCGTAGTCGTGTCCTGTGGTCCGCCGGCGCCCGTTGCTCACGCCACCGCCAGCACGAACGAGCTAGATTACATGACAAACATCACGTACACATGTCTGCCTGGGTTTGTGCCAGCGACTGGCGGCCAGTGGACGCGACAATGCCAGGCCGACAGACGCTGGAGCGGAACGCCGCCATTGTGTCTCGGTATGTCAAATTGGATACACAAAAGTGTGTGGATGTATGTGCGTGGGTGGTCAATATAGATTAGATCTAGTTCGATAATAAAATTATTAAATATAATATTTAACGCCATAACGTTTTCCAATAGCTATAATTCTTAGTATATGCACATTTGTGGCACATTCAGCTAAGCTATTTCCAGTACTTTATGAAAAAATCATTTTATTGCATTAAATGTATCGCGTGTACGTCAGGCTTCTTGTTAGCCAAACGCAGTGTTCTCGAATTGAATTGAGTCTTTTTTACATTATTAACATAACCAATATGTAACTGTTGTGCTCATCGGTATATATCGACATAGTTACGTATTGCAGAAGTGCTATGTAGACCTCCTACGGACATCGCCAACACGTCGTTGACTACTGACGGGGTACGAGTGAACGACACCGCCATATATTCGTGTCTGCCAGGCTTCAAACTGGAGGCAGGCAATCTGACCAAAGTGTGCGGTGATGACGGGCGTTGGCAGAACGACGACCCGGAATGTACTGGTGAGACGATATAAACACGTCTGTACGCACGCACTTACGCACGTACGTACGTACGTACGCACAACATGCACGTACACACACACAACACACGCACGCCCGCGCACCCACACGCACGCACACACGCACACACACACGCACACACACACACCATATTGTACCTACATACTTGTATATGTGTTTGAATAAACTGTTTTTAAACCATATCCCTATTTTTCAGATCCATCTTTACACGATTGTTTTCCTAGCAACCAGGACCGTCAAGCTCACAAATATTGTCGCCAACGTTTGACATTCTGTTTTCATTGCTTTTATGGCTCAAGCTCAACAAAAACAAAGTGCAAAGTTGTTTCGGCGAGAACATTATGTGTGGGAATGTTTTATCTGCCTTATGTGCCGTCCTGTGTGTGTGTGTGTGTGTGTGTGCGTGTGCGTGTGCGTGTGCGTGTGCGTGTGCGTGTGCGTGTGTGTGTGTTGTGTTTTGTGGTGGTGTGGTGTGGTGTGTGCATGCGTGCGTGCGTGCGTGCGTGCGTGCGTGTGTGTGTGTGTGTGTGTGTGTGTGTGTGTGTGTGTGGTGTGGTGTGGTGTGGTGTGTGGTGGTGTGGTGTGCGTGTGGCGTGGCGTGCGTGTGGCGTGCGTGCGCGCGCGTGCGTTGGTAAAACGGAGCTTGACAGAGGTCACGTTCATGAGTAAATATTGTTACGTCAGACTATGCATCTGACAATTCAACCAATTTGTCTTGTTATCTAACTTGCCGTTCGAACATTCACTCGAGTTATGTGGTTTCCACAGAGGTACACTGCGGCTCCCCGCTGAACGTCACCAATGCCTCCTATTCAATGAGAAATGGCGACATGGTTGGTGGGAAAGTTACTTACACATGTAACCATGGTTACGAGCGGAAGGCGGGCGAGGGATTCAGCCGTTGTCAATTGGATGGCAAATGGACGAAACCGTCATTGATATGCGAAGGTCAGCCAGCGTGTTTGCAGAATAGCAGGAGCTGTTTCCCGAAGGCTAAAGAACTCATCGACTTAATGATTATAACTGATGCAATAATAATTTTTCATCGTCAGACATAATTGTGATTTCAAAGATCTATTTCTTGTTAGAGAAAACACAGAAATACTCCCACTCCGAGGAGTCTTTCGATAATTAGCTCTGTCAACCACAATCGGCTATGATGACACGGGTTAAGTACATCCGGCAAATTATCTAACTGTCAGACTTAAATATTACTAACAGCCGAAGCGATTTTTTATTATTTCCCTCTCTACTCGTAAGAGGAAATCTTTGATCAAAAAGCTATTTTTAAAACAAACCACTGAGGTTGTTACCGCTGCAAGAAAACTACTTGCATGCATGTAGTGATAAAACAGACGTTTGATTTAAAGTACGGTTCGTCTCGGTCATGCAGTGTTAGTGACTGTATATGTTCGTTGTCATTATCACTAAATGGTGCGCCAATTTCTCCTTAACTCTAACTTACATGCGACAAAAGAGAGCGAATGGTTGGAAGAAATAATTCAAGAACTTAGAAACCTCCTTATTTTTTTCACATCATCGAAAGAATTTCCTTTTGTCGATTTCCATCCTGTTGGCGATCACATGACAAAGCTATCACATGACAAAGCTATGAAATTTCACCAAGGGCGAAATTCGAAAGTTTTCTGAGTTTCACTTTTCTCTTCAATAAATGATGGCTCAAACATCAAATAATGTAATAGTTTGTCTGATAATTTAACAAAAACCACGTAGAAAAATTATTCAAGCGAGCTAGGATGTCTTATTGTAGGTAGGTTTGAATTTGAAATGAGACGGGCAAAAAATCGAATTGAGGAGGGACCTTTAAAATATGAGAATGAAAAAACACCCTTTTTGACAGAGGAGATGAATGAATTGTACAGGGGAGGCCAAAAGGGGAGATAAGCCTAATCACCCACTAGTTTACCATGCTCCCGTGTAGGGGCGCAACAAATACGAAAAATCAAACATTTAAATCAAAGGCGTGACCCAATGCCCCGTTAAATCGCCATTGTGTGTTAATGTACGTATATGCTTAAAATAAAAAGAAGGACGGGTGAAACAGTTGTCGGCTCTCGAGCAGCCAATGGCTTCCTTGCTCACTTACAACAGATATTGTTGACTGAAATTGGCGTGCGCCTTGTGAGTATCGCCGACTACAGTGTTTATTTGGTGTCTCCAGAAGTGACGTGTGGGACACCACCACCGGTGAAATACGCCAGGGTGACAGACAGCTGTGTCAGTCGTGGATGTGTTGTCCACTACCGTTGTGACGTCGGCTACGAGAGCAATGAGGTCGAGTCCGAATGCTTGGTCGATGGAGACTGGACACGGGTGTCTCTCAACTGTACACGTGAGTGATGGAGACTAGATAATGTAACGCCTTCACAATAAGCGTATGTCTGCGTCCAGTCAGAGATGCCAGGTTTCCTGCTGTGTGAAGGAGATATCCTTTCTTGTCAGTTTGGTCAGATCACTTGCTTTTTGTTCTTTTTCAAATAAACTCTTTCTTCCATGCCATGTTTTAGCCACATCTAATGTCTTTGTCTTAAAACTTTCCCATGTTTGGCTACATAATGCATGCTGTGGTATCCTGCAAACCTTCATTTTAGTCAGACGATGTCCCTAATGTGGTGATACCCCGTCGTGCAGCCTCCTTGCCGCAGCACACTGCGTGCGTGCAATCCTTTCATTATATCGTCTCCTGCAGGAGAATTTCCGTCCTTCTAATTCTTTAGCTTGACACTAGGCGTCACGAATCTGTAATAAAATAAAAAAATCCTAGTGGCCTAATTGAACAATGTTCTATTGTTTGATATAATTACAAGCACACGACTCTGTTTTATTTTGGGTTGCACGGTGGACTCTTGCTATAGCGACCCCCGATACAAGGGACACCTGTTTAAAAGGAACAATTATGAAATCTCCGTTCTGGCCCGCACTGTTTTATGCACACGTGGATATAAGGAGCATCTGATATATGAAACAGTGTCATTTATATATAACCAACACATTAAGCAACCGAAACGGAAATAATAATAACAATATAAGCAACCGAAACGGAAATAATAATAACAATATAAGCAACCGAAACGGAAATATCAGTCGATTTGATGCTTGAATAATTCCGGACGCGATTATTTCGTGCATATGCCAAATCAATCGCGATAACTATTTACGTGTCTACGTGATCATGGTATTCAAATGAAATGATTCGAAGACATCAATGAATAGATGAATCTCATTTATTATACGCATTTGCAATGAACGACGGTTCCAGAATAACTTGCGGAAAGACATGTCTACAAACAAAATAAACCTACTGATAAGCAGGATTGTAGCTGCTAACGACTGAACTCACATTCCCCGACAGTGGCGCCACTCGTCATATCACTTCTGCCACAACTTGATCATAAATTCAAAATGGACAGATGCGGAGTAGTATAAACGACTGATTGGCTTTGCCACGTGATTGTTGTTAACGCCGTCACAGCAACTGTGCAGTACAGGCCTACGTACCATAGTTTCAAACAAAACCGAATGTTAATGTATTTGTAGACACATTTTCGATGCAAACGTTATCCACCATTGTATGCAATTTGTATTTGAGCGATGCCTTAAAACAAATTACGAAATTACCAAATGAAATGAACATGTGCAGAATCAGCACATGAAATATAAGTTGTGGCAGTGGTGATATGGTGAGTGGCGTCACTGCGTGATGGGCGTTTTGGATAAACGTGCACTGAATAATTTTGGGACTCTCGTAACAGAGATGTCATTCCTCTCTACAGGCGTCAAGTGCGGCGACGTTACAGGCGTGGGAAGTCGGGTGACAGACCAGACAGGCGCCCACTACGAGGACGCTGTCACCTTGGAATGTCTGCCTGGCCACCACAGAGAGAGCGGCAGTCTAGTGATGACGTGTCTGGCAGAGGGCGTGTGGTCAGGGACACCTCTCGTGTGTGCACGTACGTCACAATGCATGCATGTACTAACTGTGTTCAATAACTAAAGTTATAAATGTCGTCACAATCTTGTGGTGTCATCCCCTCGTGGGAATGTCAGCTGTCATTGATCGCCACTAATGTCTGTCTAATGCAGTTCTTATCAAATCTTCATATTTCCCATCCACGTCTTGATATTATCTGTCGTGTGGCTCTTGGTCTTTCCCTTCCTCGTTCACCCCACCTCCTTCCCTCCAATGTTTCCCGTTATATTCCTTCCTGTCTTCTGATTTGCCCCAACAAAGTTAGTTTGTGTTTCCGTATTTTGTTGAAAAGTTTTATTTTTATTCCTTTTGATTTTACACCTTTTATATTCCATTTTGAATAGCACGGTAGTGCACCATATAACAAAAATACACACGTTCTAATCATAAGTGTAAGTAGCAATTACATTTATTATGACAACATTATACAACCGGCCCATACGTTAACTTATAATACGATACACAGCCTGTATTTCTAGTTTTTTTTATTACATAGCCTATTTTAATACACTTAAGTATGGCAAATTATGTATGGATGTTATTCGTGATATAAATTAATCTAACGGGCATGTTTATATATGTATAAAATGTCTAATACTTTCATCGTGTTCGTGTGCGTGCGTGTGTGCGCTTGCGTGTGCGTTCGTGTGTGCACGCAATTGCTTTAAGAAATCTTATCAACAATATAAACCATATACGAATTGCAGAAACCACATGCAAGGCACCCACACACATAGTGGGTGGCGTGCATTCTGTCGGCAGTCTGACGGTCGGATCCAAAGTAACGCACCAACCTGAGGATCGCTATCGCCTCGTCAGCGGCGACTTGGTGCGGACCTGTGGCGAGGACGAACACTGGGATGGGAAGCAGCCAGTGTTTGAGGGTGCGTAGCCCTTTCTACAGATCCAACAATCTGATCGTGCGACCTACGTTTAGGCACTTAGGCATTTATTTGCTACATAAATTACAACTTGTTTTAAGAATTGCAATTAAGCGTTTCTAATATACTTCGCCAATATAATCAATCAACTAGTTATAATTTCTTTGAAGAAACGGCCTAACATATTCCATTTTCTAGTTACTTACGCGTGTTCCTGCAGTAAAAATCCCATACTATGAATTTCTATAAATGTTACTTTCAGAAATCACCTGTCCCAGTATCCACGTCGGCAGTGATTCCAAGGTTGTGCCGTTCGTCGCGGGTGTCGTGGTCGGGGCTCGGGTCACTTACTCCTGTGTGGCCGGCTACAACATATCGACAGGTAGCAACAGGTGTGACTGTCTCATCACGGGAAACTGGAGCTGTGAGCAACCAACGTGTACCAGTGAGTAAAACCACACGGCGCCTTCTCCGTCTCGTACACTTGAAGTACGGACAGTTGTACTCAAGATAATCCAACTGCAACGTTGTCTACGTTTCATCTGGAACTTGATTTATTTGTGTGGAGATATTGTTAAATATTCATAAGTCATGTTAACAGATTTATAGGAGAACAACTAGCCAGCAACGTATAAACAAACTATGCTAACAATAGCACGCACGCACGCACGCACGCACGCACGCACGCACGCACGTGAAATTAATATTTAAGGAAATATTATATTTTGCGTTCTTCAACGCCTGTTCTTCAAAAGCCAGAGATTCAAGGCGATCTTCTGTAATGTCCCAACACTTACGCAATTATACGGCAGACGAAGACTCTGTTTGGAAAGTGAGCTTACTGCAGTGTCTTGACGTATATGTCGTGTTACAGAGGTGAACTGTGGTCAGCCTCCGAGTGTGGCCCACGCAAGGAACGAAGAACAAGGGACGAGGTATCTGGACCGCGCCACCTACACTTGTGACTCTGGCTACTATACTGAGCGTCCACATGTCGCACTCGTCTGCAGCAAGCGTGGTGTCTGGGAGGGCGACGAGATTGTCTGCACAGGTAAAACCAACACAACACATCGCTCTCGTTTCCAGCATTTGCATATCATATTAACTTAATCGTGGCCGCAATGATTTGGTGGTCTCACTTTCCCCACTGAGATGCTGCAACAGGATATATCAGAAGAATAATGCAATTGTCGTCGACACAGAAACAGCAAGAAAGCATTTGCTGTAAACACAGTGGCCTCTCGCTACAAGGACTCCATGTAAGGAACATTAAAATGAAAAACTTTGAAATACCTGTTCAGGCCTGTACTGTTTTATCTACCCACGGATAAAAAGAACATCGGATATATGGAACAGTTTGACCAAGTCCCGAAATGTTACTTGTAGCGAGAGTCTACTCTATGTGATAACATAAAAGCACATGGAGAGATTACACACGGTGGTGTGAAATATCTACGTTCATGCAAATGCAATTATTATGACATACGTCATTACAATGTCATGTTGTCATTCTTGCGTTACAGAAATTACCTGCCCGACACCGGAATTACCAAACATGGCGACTTACAACATCACGTCGCTGACGTACAAGTCACGTGTGCTGTACACGTGTCACCAGGGATACTCCATTGCCTCTGGAGACGAGGAGCTCACGTGCCAGTCCAATGGAACGTGGAGTGGGACAACTCCTACATGCGAGAGTGAGTCTGGAGATTATTGATGTCTAACATGAAAATTACTTATTTTCTTCTATATTTAATCAACGTTTCTATACCGTCGGTAGCCTTCACCAGGATTAGAAGAAAGTCTTTGCTTGTTGCATCATAAATTCTCCAGATAATGTTATTAGTTACTTTCATGTCAATATACTGTGTTCATGTTCGATTTTCAGTATCAGTGTACACGTCAACAATAATTGTGTTGGTTTGTGTCGTATTGTAATGAAGGCAGCGTTGTTGCCATTAAAATGACAACTAAGATAACTTTGCGCCAACACTCGTGTACTTTGGGCAATTTCAATACCATTTCAGAAGCGACATTACTGTGATTATGGATGTTTTCGCACATTATTATATTGTCATTCATTCAGTCTATTCCGCTCCAGTTATATTGTAGAAAAACACAGTAATGATTATTAGTAGTAGTAGCTTTATCACTGTTGTAATTATGGAAATATTAGGACTAGACCGGTATTAACTAAGGTAAGGTAACCTTGGGCAGGGCGGCACCCCTAGGGAAAACTTTCAAATTATACACCATGAAGCTATGTAAACATATTTATTTTAAAGTGCTCATATTGTAAACATATGTGTGTGTTACCCATTGAAATATTATTTTCACCAAACTGACAAACTAGAAGAGTTGCATTTGAAAAATAACAAGAGTATCCAAAAAAACATCTTGCCTGGGGCAAGACGGCCCTCTGCATGGGAAAACACGGTCAATAGCTCTCCCTCCCCCGGGCCTTTCGCTTATATGAACCAAACACGGTCAATAGCTCTCCCTCCCCCGGGCCTTTCGCTTATATGAACGAAACACGGTCAATAGCTCTCCCTCCCCCGGGCCTTTCGCTTATATGAACGAAACACGGTCAATAGCTCTCCCTCCCCCGGCCTTTCGCTTATATGAACCAAACACGGTTAATAGCTCTCCCTCCCCCGGGACTTTCGCTTATATGAACCAAACATTGCCTAAACATAAAATGTATGCATGCAAATGGTATGATAGCAATTTATTAGGCAATTATAATTGTTAAATTTAAATTGCAGTTAACATGTAATATTATATACCTTGCAATCCATATATAATATCATATTGGCTTAGTAATATCCGATCATAATGACTGCCCCCAGGCTGGCAGAACGTAAATTATACAACGTTCATAACATATTAAATGTATTAAACATAATTGGTCATGTGTAATACATGTTATACATTATAACCATGCGCGGGTGGGATAAGACATAGAGGTCGTCTTACACCATATGAATGGGGACCGACTTGTCCCAAATGCACTACGTGTGTCTTAATGCGATGTATATAAAACACAACATACTATTGCCCATGTTGTATTGTTTGACCTGTCAACTGATTAATGCTATTATTATGTCACAAAACCCATTAGACCCCACAATCGTGTAAAGGCCGCCGCCGGCCGCATACAGGAACCTCTATTCAAAAAAATCCTGGCGAATAACTACTGAACTGAACGATACAAAATTCTGCCACACCCAACAGCTCGTTACGTGCATGTGTTGCCCTTTCGGAAATCTTGATTTTCATCGGTTTTGTTCACTCTATCTCGAATTTTTTTTTTATATATTTGTCAAAAATAACCATGAGAATTTGATAATTTTTTCAGTGGTGCAAAGCTAACACATATAGGTACATTTTCTTTGCTGGGTTGCATAGGTTTATAGCATGGGATCATTGTCAATGTCAGTCGCAAGGTAGAATAACTTTCAAAGTTTTAACAAACTTACTATTTTGTCTTTGCAAATTGTGATCAAATGTCAACATTTTATTAATATATCCTATTTCTATGCATATATTCACGTGGAGAAATTACTACTCGTCAAAATAAACACAACTTGTAATTGTCAATATTAAATAGTTTTTTCTACAGATTTTTGAACACAAGGAGGTAAAATCGCTCGTAATTTGCCAGAAATCCTGGGAACAGGGAGCATGTTTTAATAAAATCATGGGGCCTAATGGGTTAAGTTCATGATTCATATCGTTTCATAGTGAGTTGCACCATTTTATTATTTCCAAAATATTAGATCTGAGCGTATAACAGGGCATATAAAAGTTATAAAAAAAACACTTATTTAATTACGTATGTATCGTGTTGCTGAAGCTTCGGGGTGAGTACCCGATAGATAGATGTTAGCTTCATTTTGCAAAACAATTTGGGACGTTCAGAGTTTTGTGTGCATGTGCTGGGGGGGCGTCGTACACCCATGGGCCGTTTTGCCCCAGGTTACCCTACTTTTAAACCAGAACAACATAAAATAGCGCAGTTTTAGTTCCACAACAATACAAAGCATGTATCAGTGATGTTAGCAACAACCTGATTAGTGTTATTACGGTTATTCCAATCATCGGTTGGGAACAACACCTAATTGTCTCCGTTTCACAACGGAAGTGACACCATTCTTGCGCATGCGTCATGCAGGGCAGGACAGGTAAGGAAAAATAAAAAACACCAAAGTACCAAAAAACACATCTTGCCCCATCCCTGGGGCAAGACGACCCTCTGCATGGGGCAAGATGGTCAATCGCTCCCTCCTACGTGGCTTTCGCTTATGTGAACGAACTACTGCCTAAACCTAAACATAAAATGTATACATGGAAATGGTATGATAACAATATACTAGGCTATTGTAATTGTTAATTTTAAATTGAAGTTAAGATATAATATTATACACCTTGCAATCCATACATAATATCTTATTGGCTTAGTAACATCCGATCATAATGACTGTCTACAGGCAAGCAGAACGTAAATTATACTCCGTTCATAACACATTAAATGTATTAAACATAATTGGTCATGTGTAATACATATTATACATTATGATCACTATGTTTGTCTTAACACGAGGTATATAAAACACAACATACTATTGCCCATTTTGTATTGTTTGACCTGTGAACTTATTAATACTATTATTATGTCACCAAATAAGTTCATGATTCATATCGTTTTATAGTGAGTTGCACCATTTTGCTATTTCCAAAATATTAGATCAGAGCATATAACATGGCAGCACAGCATAAATTAGCGCTGTTTTAGTTCCACAACAATTCAAAGTATGTATCAGTCGTGTTAGCAATAACCTGAGTAGTGTTATTACGGTTATTCCAATCATCGGTTGGGAACAACCCTTAATTGTCTCCGTTTCACAACGGAAGTGACACAATTCTTGCGCATGCGTGATGCAGAAGTGGAGTGCCCGCGGCCTCCATATGTCGTCAACACGACTTGGAGCG
This sequence comes from Lamellibrachia satsuma, assembly GCA_033239005.1. Classification (NCBI taxonomy): domain Eukaryota; kingdom Metazoa; phylum Annelida; class Polychaeta; order Sabellida; family Siboglinidae; genus Lamellibrachia; species Lamellibrachia satsuma. The sequence goes on along the minus strand of BSQZ01000022.1, from coordinate 2,216,999 downwards.
AAGACAAGAAGTCTCTACGGCAGAGAAGAATCATCTATCGCTGTCTACCCCGGTACAAGTTCGTGTCGGGACAGCTGTCTAAGGAATGTGGACCAGGGGGCCGATGGATTGGCGTCGACCCTGTCTGTGAAGGTAGGCAGAGTTAGACACAGACCGTGCGAGATTAGTAAAAACCAACCATGGAAATATAACATTGCATCTTAAACCAACAGTTTGATTGTCTTAGAAATATGAGCCGAGCTCACTGACACTGACAAATAATGTGGTGACAACTCAAAATAATTACACATGTTCACCCAGATCACCCACAAGGACGTCGATAAGCAACTCAAGATCTGGCGGCCTAACACTTATACAACCTGGGAAACACTATTTTGAGATCGCTCGTACGCCACTGATCATTGTATGCAAATGTATGCAATCATCGTATATGAGTGAAGATGTTCATCACACTGGATGGTTCTAATGAGTAATATTTTTATTTATTTCGCAGTCAGTTTACCTTTTTTTTCTTGTGACACACGACTACCGCTAGATGGCGACACGGTAGTCAAATGCCATATCAACACGAAACGAGCCAACTGCATCACAGAAAGGCCAAAAAGGACCTGATAAGAGAGAGAATCCGAGTAATTAAAACAAAAATTGGATAGTTACAGAAACTAGAAAGACAATACTAAAAAGGAATTGTTGATGCAGTTGCCTAGCAACATCAAAGACAGCATTGTGTCACACCTGGCGCGAACACACGAGATGGTGTACAAGAACGCAAAATGGCGACATCAACAAAAGCTGGAACGTTGGAAATAACAAACAAAAGACATAGAGAATACCACTGATCTATCAGATGAACAACTTAAAAAGTGGATATCCGAGTAATTAACAACAAATTGGGTAGTTGCAGAGAAGAGAAAGACAATACAGAATACGAATTGTTTATGCAGTTGCCTAGCAACATCAAGGACAACGTATCATCACACCTGGCGCGAACACACCTGACGGTGTACAAGAACGCAAAATGGCGACATCAACAGAAGCTGGAACGTTGGAAACAACAAACAAAAGGCACAAAGAATACCACTGATCTATCAGATGAATAACTTAATATCGCAATATGAACTGAAGAACGCATAAACGAAGGTTCTCGCAAAATGACTAAATTATGCTATAGCACCGAAACATATCCCAATAGAGCAATATATAGAAGCCACTGAACAGTCTTGCTCCACGCTGCCACAAACAGAAGTAGAAAGCTTACGAGCAGATATGAAAGGGACTTTGAAATCAGCGAAGCCTTCCAAATCCAACATAACCAAAGAAGAGAGAAACGCATTAAAAGCATTTGGCAAAAATGAAACAACCATTATTCTACCAGCGGACAAGGGACGTGCCACTGTAGTAATGGACAAAACACAGGATGAGAAGAAAGTACGTGAGATGCTAGACGACGAGAAAACATATTTCAAATTGAAGTCGGATCCAACGGCCAAATATAAAAGAAAACTAATTGCCATCCTCACGAGACTAAAGAGAGAAGGGACGATCACAAAACAACGGTACTTCCATCCCTAGGCTGTACTGCACACCGAAAATCCACAAAAAAGACAGCCCCTTAGACCTATAGTGAACTAATACGCCTACTGAGACTGGAAATAGAAGACATCGTGGCACTATTGGACTTTGTTCTGAACACAACTTATTTCACATTCAGAAACACGATACACCAACATAAATTTGGCACAGTCATGGGTAGCCCAGTGTCCCCCATCGTCCCCAACCTCTTCAGGGAACATCTGGAGCAACAAGCTATTGCCACAGTCCCGATCAGCTGCCGACCTAGAATGTGGAAACGTTATGTAGATAACATACTAGAAGTGATAAACACATGGATGACAGCAACTGACCGACCGTCTAAACAGAGTGGACGAGACAAACATCGTCACATTCACACATGAAGAAGAAGCAGAAGGAACAATACCATTTTGGGACACTTTACTAGAAAGGAAGGACTCGGGAGACATAAAGCTACAAATCTTCCGAAAGAATACCCATACATACCAATACTTGAACTTTTATTTACACCATCCGTTACACCGGAAGATGGGAGTGATCCGTACGTTACTAGACAGATGCGAAACACTGGTGACAGAAGAGGAAGATAAACGGAAAGAAGGAGATCATATCAAGGAAGCTCTAACGAGATGCGGGTATCCACAATGGACCATGTCAACAGTGCAGACAAAGATGAAAACAAAGAAAGAAGATAATATCACAAAAAAAGCAGTGGAAAAAGACAAGAACAAAGGCATGGTGGTACTTCCATATGTCCAAGGATTATCCGAAACCACATCACGGATCATGAAGAAATACAATGTGAATATAGCAAAAGATGTGCGAAGGGGTGTATTCCATAACGTGTAAGAACTGTAATGCCACATACATGGGAGAAACGAAACGTACCCTAAGAACGTGCATTAAAAAGAACACGAAGAAGGCGCTGAGAAAGTATGGGCTAGCAGACCCTGCACCCGAAACAACAGAAAAACATCGGAAAAAGAGATGCATAAATCAGCGAACACAGATAACTTGACTCAACATAATCACATAGTAGACTGGGAGGGGACCAACTTTGTAGACAGAGGGTCGGAGACATAAGAACAAGAGGCAGCAAAGAAGCGATCTGGATAAGGAAAACCAAAGACAGCATGAATCGAGATGAGGGCCGATACCGACTCTCACACATCTACGATCTCCTGAAGGGCTACCCAGGGCGTGGCCGCGGGGGGCACACAATAGAGTAACGTCAGAGTTACCGTGTCGCCATCTAGCGGTAGTCGTCTGAAGAAGATTGCTAATAGCAATGGAAACGTCACAAGAAGAAAAGGGTAAACTGACTATGAGATATGTAAAAATATTACTCGTGCAATCATCGTGTTAACTATTTTATGGTATTTACATCTGCTCGTTTACCACAAACTAGCTGTACATCTTAACAATTGATCCTTCGCAAAAACATGGTTGGTAACACCAATGACTGCCTATATACGTTCGCCTGTTTATGAGAAGACACTCTTGTTTGTCAATTCAGACTCTGGAGAAGAAGTCAGCATCTTTGTTCCCGAGGACGAGGAACCTAAGACGGAGGCTGAGAAGACAATGGCGGCCATCGGCTTCAAGAAGGCGGACAAAGCCCCGCCTAACATCGCGATGGGAGTCATCGGGATTGTGATGCTTGTTATTCCCGCCGTGGTGCTCTTTAGTCTGGATTTCAACACCTTCAGAAACCACTTCCGGTTCATGAAGAGAAATATTCAGCATGGATACAGAAACCTAGTTCAGAGGAACACAAAAGTTGAGCCAATGTCATAAAACGGCAAAATATCTTTGCGGAACTGCATGTGAATTATACTCGCCTCGCATTTCATAACGCTCCGTGTACGTGCGTGTACGTGAGCCCGCAGTTTAATTAATCAATAACAATTATACTTGTACATGATGTTGACCATTAGAAGTGAGTGTAGTACGTGTGTGAAACATTAATCAAAGTGGCAGGTGTTGTACATGATGTGGAGTATTATACTCGTTAACTCGCTACGTTGCGCTATGTCTCAGCAGTTGGTAGCAGTATGTACGTTATGCTAATGCGAGATATTTTATGTAGATGGTAGCACTGCATTTTTCATATGTGTGGTTTTGTAGATAATTTTTCAGAGTGCACCCACAAAGCTAATCTCCCATAGCTGACTTTCTCGCCCGACTTCGTGGACTCGCCGAGAAAAGAGTCTAATCGCAGACACGTGGTTTAACTGTTACCTTCAAATGGTGTCGCCGGTCAGATCGATTTGTTGGGGAGTGTAGGTAATGTTACATATGTATACAGCTGTGTGTGTGTTTTGGATAAAGAACTCAAGTATCAGAGTCAACAATATGACAGTCACTTTGATTGGTGAAAAAACTCCGGGTAATCAAACAAATTCGTAATAATGAAAAGTTTTACGTTTATTTGAATCCAGGTTCTTGTGAGAGTGACATGCGCCAGATCACGCTGCCGATGCTAGCTTAAAGCTACACGCTACGCTTAGGCAAAGCACAGGACATGAGTGAAATTATAATGTTTCCATTAAAATTAATTATATCGTTCTCTGGCGGTATTGGTTATTTCATTAAAATTATCAAATAATAAAATGTGTTTTGTTTTTGCTTGTTGAACGTTTTATTAGTGTTGGTATTTTTAGTATTTTTATGCTAGTTTACATCCGTCCACGGAGTAACAAACCAATCCTTCTGCTACAGGTAGAAAAGCACATGGGGTGAGCAGCAAACTCGTCAGTATATCACTCTAAATAACCATATCTGGGTTTTTCATAGATCGCCAATTGGTAGTTCAGAGGCCACTGGTCCAAGTGGACGAATGAACATAGACAGAGTCGAGGGAACGTCGGTGCGAGGAAGGAGATACTGACTGGATGCGCCCAAAGTTAGCATACACTAAATTACACCCGTCCAAGTAGCAAAAGGGGTGAAACCACATTTGATTTTCCAATAGGCTGCCATTACAAAGTTTCACAGAATTTCTGCAAAATGTATCCTACGATTTGATGTTCTTCAGCATTTCACAGCACATCGGTGCTCCATTAACACATGTGGTGGTATTCGACAAAGTCACATATCTGGTGTAAGGAGGCGAAGGAACATAGACAGGGGCGAGTAGATGTCGGTGCATGGGAGGAAATTATGCAGGACTGCGCACAAAATCAGTGCATTAATATAAATATGGGTCAAGGTAACGCTTGGGTTCAAATGCGAGTCAGCACATTTAATTGCAAATGTTCGAAATGATTAAAATGCAAATACATCCATATATGATTGCATTTAAATGGAAATGTTTTAAATAATTCATATGCAAATGCAAGTGTTTGAAATGATTCAAATGCAAATGCAAGTGTTTGAAATTATGCAAATGCATGTATGACTGAAAAATGCAAAAAGTACATACCAGTTTACATCAACTTTATTAAATATAGTTACATAAAACAGATGGTTTATTACTAAATAATTTTTTAGTAATCATTCAAAAAATATTATACTCAAAGGACATGTAAGAGCACTACATGTAACAGATTTAATTAGGGAAAGCTTTGGATTGAACATTTGTTATTACCTACACAAAGATACCCTATGATAGTGGCGACTGCGCGTTATGAGTGAATTTATTAGTTTATTTTATCATCGCCAATGGGAAGATGAGAGGCGAGGGAGGAGGAGAGAGGGAGAGATGCTGCCAGACTGCCCCCAAAGTTAGCGTATAGAAATAGACAGAGATGGTGGAGTGACGGTCGCGCCATCTGGGGATCGAGAGGCTCAAACTCAATGCGGCCACAATTCGGCTATTCAGCTATTGTTTCCTTCTTTGTCCGCCAGGAAGAAAACAATGATAGTAAATAAGTCTAAATAACTGCCCTTCTGTTTTTTAAAACATCGCCAATTGGTAGATCGGAGGGCACTGGTGCAAGGAGGCCAAGGAACGCGGAAAGAGGCGCGTGGGTGCCGGCGCCTGGGAGGAAATGCTGCCAGACCGACCGAGAGATTTTTTTTTAGCAGATAGATTGAGCAACATGGGCGGATGTGAACCAATGCGGTGCTCGGATTTCATCACGTGATACATTATGAAGAATCTTTTTTACACGTGGTGTGGTAAGGCAGCTTGCACCAAACACGTGCATGTTTACTAATAAGTTTTATCGAAAAGACATATAATTAACCTTTTACAAGTACTGGTAGCTTAATCTTGAATCTGATCCAGATATCATTGATCGTTTTTAGAATTTAATTCCAAATATATACTTGTATATCTTTATAGTTTACATGTGAATGTCTAGTTGCATCCTATTTAATTTAACTGGATCTACTATAAAAATTATTTCCCATGTCCTTTCGTCATCACCAGGAGACTGTCTCCAGCCTACAAGTTGGCAATTGTTGAGGACCTGTTATCAGCTAAGTGCATGCGAAAATTGTCACTATGGTTATTTATTTTAAACAAATAATTATCACGCACTCACATGGGTGTTTATATACCATGTGCGAAACGCGTATTTAATGTTGATCATTAATCGCCCCAACAACGCCAAACAAACGCCGTCTCTTCCATAAAACTTGTTAACAAACACATGCACGTGTTGGCGCAAGCTGCTGTACCACACCACGTGTACAGATTATCCATAATGTATGCATCACGTGATGAAATCCGAGCACCGCATTGGTTCACATCCGTCCATGATGCTCAACCTACCTGCTAAAAAACACGCATACCGCCCCAAAGTTAGCGTATCAATATAGATATTATTCAAGGTTTTGAGAACGCCGTCTAACGAATGCAAAGATAACCTTGATTGTGTTGTAGTATATCTCTGCAGTAAATGGCAGCACAGTTAAGTAATTTTTTTCGCCGGCGACATTGTTCCAAGGAAATGGAATTCAAGATAATAAATTTTACAGGATATTTTCTGGTTGTTCTTGCTTGCAAGAAACACAACATTGCGTTGGGCAAGAGGTTTTACCCTGAATGAGCAATGGCGTCGTACCACAAGTCAAGAACGGTTCACAATCAGGGTTCGTACAAACGACATTGGATTACTTACAAGTGTAAAGTCTAACAGTAAAGCTCCTCCAAGAATAGACCTGGGTAGCACGCTCAAGAGGTTGGGTATCCGGGTATGTTTTATGGGGGCTGTTTTAGCGATTTTTACGTTCGTTATTAGAAAAGTGTTTTTGCTTTTCAAGCTGTCGATATCATACTGATAGCATTGATTGCTATGCCATTTTTGGGGTATACTTCAACTGAATTCATGCATCACTGCATCAGTATGTAATGGCACGCGAAAAGTCTGCAAACTTGGTGAAAAATAAATGTATGCCTAATAGATATGGGGGGTCTTTCTCAACACGAAGGTAATTTTAGGGGGTATACGTTGCGAATGGGGTAGGGGGCTCAACAAAGTAAAAAATAGCGTGACGTACTTTATGATATCCGATAATCAAGTAATTGGTTCTTATTTCGTATCCCACTTGATGTTTTCAATTCACACCGAGTAGAAAATGTGTGCTTGACTAAATTGTCCTTCAATATGTGTACATTCAAGTACGTTTTACAGACTATCTTCATTTAACTTGTTTTCAATATTGTTGCATATTTATACCCCATGGTATATTGAAGTTTTTTTGTTTTAGCTGAAAAGGAATTAATATATTAATTTGATGTAAAAAATAAATACAAACATGGCGAAGAATAATGAGTTATTTTCATAATTCCAACAATTTATCAAACTCATTCTAGCTTAGTTGACAGTTACAACCCGGCGTATGCAAACTATGTATAGTATGTGTCATGAGTTTGTGTAGCTTCACAATTATCCATATTAGTGTTGTGGCCATGGGCATAACGTGTATTCCTGGGCTTGATTCTGGGAATAGGCAAGACATTTTACATATATTCTTGGACTTGATTCTGGGAAGAGGGGATATACTCTGGGAGGCACCATCATACACCCTGGGGTATATTCTATAGCCTGGGTGCGCATATGTTTTATATATGAAACATCGGGCGATGCTGTCTGAATTCGAGACCTACCAACGTGACCTAATTGCACTTAGCAGTGGTGCACTGTTAGTGCTTCGACAACCTCCTACCTTTGTCCTTTATCTGGGGCAACATATTCTCCTTCACATGGCCCTGGGTGAGGGCACGTTAGAGGACTCTTAATCGAGAACCGAATTAATTAATTCAATACGTATGTTTGTAGGAACTTATAATGCTGAAGACATGCAACTGCAGTTGAAACTGGTGAATTCATATAATTCTACACTAGTTGTGCAACGCTGTGGGATTGACTGGCTTAGGCAAATGTTTACGTAACTATTATTGTCTGTGTTTTCTTACCTATTTGTAGATGTTGTCCTCTGTAAACTGTATTTCCTACCTCATTATGGCTTTGTTCCTTCGTATATTCTGGAGCAGTGTGAAACCACTAGAGCAAGCGACACTATATACTGTATATATACACACGGTATCAACAGTCAAAGACCCCCGTGGTCGAACAGACCCGTACGTGGAAATACCCGTACCAAGTCAAGTTAAGTCTTACTCTCTAACACCAGACAATGGTGTGTAAGATGGCGGCTGGCACGTTTGTGACGTAACCGTTGCCAAGCTTCTACGTCGTCTGCATGGACACATTCACCGCCAGGGGACGCTTACAACGCACATAACAAACAATGGTGTATGAGATGGCGGCAGGCACGTTTGTGACGTAACCGTTGCCAAGCTTCTACGTCGTCTGCATGGACACATTCACCGCCAGGGGACGCTTACAACGCACATAACAAACAATGGTGTATGAGATGGCGGCTGGCACGTTTGTGACGTAACCGTTGCCAAGCTTCTACGTCGTCTGTATGGACACATTCACCGCCAGGGGACGCTTACAACGCACATAACAAACAATGGTGTATGAGATGGCGGCTGGCACGTTTGTGACGTAACCGTTGCCAAGCTTCTACGTCGTCTGCATGTACACATTCACCGCCAGGGGACGCTTACAACGCACATAACAAACAATGGTGTATGAGATGGCGGCAGGCACGTTTGTGACGTAACCGTTGCCAAGCTTCTACGTCGTCTGCATGGACACATTCACCGCCAGGGGACGCTTACAACGCACATAACAAACAATGGTGTATGAGATGGCGGCTGGCACGTTTGTGACGTAACCGTTGCCAAGCTTCTACGTCGTCTGCATGTACACATTCACCGCCAGGGGAAGCTTACAACGCACATAACAAACAATGGTGTATGAGATGGCGGCTGGCACGTTTGTGACGTAACCGTTGCCAAGCTTCTACGTCGTCTGCACGGACACATTCACCGCCAGGGGACGCTTACAACGCACATAACAAACAATGGTGTATGAGATGGCGGCTGGCACTTTTGTGACGTAACCGTTGCCAAGCTTCTACGTCGTCTGCACGGACACATTCACCGCCAGGGGACGCTTACAACGCACATAACAAACAATGGTGTGTGAGATGGCGGCTGGCACGTTTGTGACGTAACCGTTGCCAAGCTTCTACGTCGTCTGCACGGACACATTCACAGCCAGGGGACGCTTACAACGCACATAACAAACAATGGTGTGTGAGATGGCGGCTGGCACGTTTGTGACGTAACCGTTGCCAAGCTTCTACGTCGTCTGCACGGACACATTCACCGCCAGGGGACGCTTACAACGCACATAACAAACAATGGTGTGTGAGATGGCGGCTGGCACGTTTGTGACGTAACCGTTGCCAAGCTTCTACGTCGTCTGCACGGACACATTCACCGCCAGGGGACGCTTACAACGCACATAACAAACAATGGTGTATGAGATGGCGGCTGGCACGTTTGTGACGTAACCGTTGCCAAGCTTCTACGTCGTCTGCACGGACACATTCACCGCCAGGGGACGCTTACAACGCACATAACAAACAAATCGGGAACTACGTTTCCTTCGAAGTGATACCATTTACCAATAATAACAATAATAATATTTGACAGAGTTCAAACTGGAACCTTGACAAACTGACTACCCGAATATGATGATAGGTCACGCATTTTTGCGTCCACAGTGTAAGGGACCATCCATAAAGTACGTCACACGCATTACATGGGGGGTCTTGGCGAGCGTTACGTTCGTTATTAAAAACGTTTTTCTTGCTCTTCTAGCTGTGGATATCTGACTGATACCATCGATTGCTATGCTAGTTTTGCGGTTTATTTCAACTGAAGTCGGAAGCAGATTGCGGACTCTATCATGTGCCAATGTAATATGTAATGGCGCGCCAAAAGTCTGCAAACTTTGTGACAAATAGATGTATGCGTAATGGATGTGGAGTCTTTCTCAAAACGAACGTAATTTTATGGGGATTTATAGCCCAGCGTTACGAAGCGCGACATGGCGTTGGGGGGGGTCTCAAAAACAATTTAGTAAATTGGTCCGCACAATTTTGTGTCCAATACACAGAAATCCTGAGAATGCCATAATCCAATGGCAGTGTTCGCAAATACCGCTTCACTATATGGCACTATTGGCTAATGTAATGCGATTCCATCATCAAAGGAAATGTTTGCCAATGTAAGCTAACGCGACATATCATATATCACATCAGCAACAAAAGCATACATACGCTCAACTGTGCGTCGACTGATCGACGCCAAATCGATTGAAACTGCTGCAATTTATGGTTAAGCACACTTCGCTGGAGGACATGTGACTCAAGAAGCGGGTGTCTAAACATGCGGGCGAGGTAATTAAACACAAAACGTTGATCCAACATCGTTTGTAAAATCGTTTGCAAACACCACGCGCCCACACTCGCCACAAGCGAACAGAAACACACACGTACGCACGAACACACACGCGCGCGCACACACGCACGCACAATATTTCATAAGCGGCAATAAATTGTACATGTCTCCTTGTGTGTTACGCATACGTAAAACGGGCTACGGTCATTTGAGTTGAAGTATCATTTGAAGATTGATTACCCCCGACAAAAGACAAAGACAGTTACGACATTTTTGTTGAACATCCGTCACGAGGAACGCCAAAACGGTAATATACGGTTCACAGCGCGTGATTCCGGAAGTTCTTGGCTATTTATCATATGCAGCACTTTCTTTCCCGGGAAGCTTTTAACAGTATCGAGCAGGAATGCACATACATAATGTCGTCTACTTCCTGGCTTAGATATTACCGGCTATAAATGAATCGACAAGATGTATTCTTATCTAGCTTCCGTCTAGAGTTTCGACAATTTATCGCGTCGCCACACTTGCTGGAAATATGTATATATTTGCATGTTACACTAATTTGTACATACCAACTGTATATTTGTTGTAAGAAAAGCACGTTTCGGACGAGAACGACGTCTGTCACGGCTATCAACGTCAAGAGTTGCACCTTAGGCACGATAAAGTCTTCCGAACACGGATGAGAAAAAGATAAAATACCGCCGGTGGTAACGGCACGGAAGAAATATATCATTCACTCGTCCGGACGTATTAATAGGCCTGTGTGTATGCATACGTAGGTACCCAGAGGCGCCGCTAAATTTCGGGAGTGTGCACTCTTTATTTATTCGTACTTGTAACTCATTCAGTTAATCGATTAACGTGATGATATTCAATACATAATAATTGGTAGTAGGCAAGCACGAATGAATATTGTGGATTTTATTTTAAAAATTAATGTGCTTTCTTTCCAATATAATAACTACCTAGGTTCAGATGAGCCGTACTGCAAACTGGCGAACTGGATCAATTGCTTATATGTTACGTGATCACGTTCTGGAATGACCGTGCTTGTTTAGTGAAGAAAAAACTACTCTAACATTTTGAGCATTCGTTTTCTTCTCTTCACAGACTGCAAAGAAACAGGAAAACGTAGGGGAAGGTAGTGTTAGTTGAGCCACTGGGTTAGTTGATCCACCCATGTTTCCCGGGAAACTACAGCAGCGACAGTTACGTGGTACCACCCAGTGATTGAACATGTTATTAGAAAACGATTGACCTGTATTAGGTTACGTTTGTCACAACGGTCAGAACATGTGAGCTGAAAGTATATTTTTGTTTGATGGTTTTCGAATTGTGATTAATGTCTGCTGGTGTGTAAACTATCAACACATGTGTAAACTATCAACACATGTGTAAACTATCAACACATGTGACCAAACGTTGTTGTTTGTGCACTTACAAATAACTATGCACATAGAAGAATATTAGTTACATCACTTCGTGCATTACTGAGAAATTGATTAAATAAGCTTAATTATCGAAACGGGGTTGGTGGAGCCATCCATGACCCAAAGGAGGGTAAGTTGAGCAGAGGTTAAAGAAAGAAAACGAGTGTTCTTTACCCCAAAATACATCAAGGAATTAATTTTTCCGAGCAAATGGGGACATCGGATAGTTACAAAGCAACACATTAGCAGTTAGATACACTGGTTACGATTTACCTTAAGTCTATATTAATTAATTGCGTTGACTTATTAATTAAGCGTATTGATTTGCCAGATACGTTGTTATGATTTTTTGTATAGGCCTACATAAATTATACAAATAAAGCATTTACGTAACTTACGCTGCACTGTGGCTCAACTTACCCCACACCAAATGTTAGTTGAGCCAACTTACTAACCCTATTTGAATCAGCTAGATATAATTATCTATGCATAATAGATATATTATCTTGGTTTAACATGATCTATTAATAATTATAGTTTATATGAGTGAAAACAAGTTTGACTTATGAATATGATTGCGCCCTAGACATCAAAAGGAATTAAAAATGGCTCAACTAACACTGCCTTCCCCTATTTGTAAATTAGGCACACGACAAGTGTAGGGGACGGCAGTGCTAGTTGAGCCATTTTTAATTCCTTTTGATGTCTAGGATGCAGTCATATTCCTAAGTCAAAATTGCTTTTACTCGCATATGATTTTTTTATATGATTCAAACGGTTCACAATTCAAACAGGGTTGGTAAACTGATTCAACTAACACTTGGTGTGGAGTAAATTGAGCCACTGGGTGGTACCAAGCAACTGTCGCCGCTGTAGTTTCTTGGGAAACATGATGACTCAACTGACCCAGTGGCTTAACTAACACTACTTTCCCCTATTAATAACACACGATCTACATTTATACATTACTTAGACGGGGCAGTTTCACATGGTACACATATATCCCCACCTCACGTTTGATGGCTGCTTGCAGCGGGTGAACATCTTGGGTGCCCTGGACATTGTCTCTACTGAGTTTCTGCAGTCCGTTTCCCGACCCCAATGTCACTTTTTGTTGTTTATTTTCTCGCCGAACTGTTTTGTAGAATAAATCTAGCTGAACACGACATGCTTAGTGACACCATTCGCTTTTTATTTCAGTTAGCTGATCCTGACAAAGAGCTTGAAACGTGCCTCTCTGAAAAAAGAACTGTATTTCAATGTGGGAATGTTGTTGCCGAGTTAGTTGTTTGTCTACCGAGTTAGCTGTTTGTCTACCGAGTTAGCGGTGTTCTAAATTAATGGAACAAATTATCTACAGATTGTGTAACTGCTAGCAGCGTGAATATGTTTTAAAAACAAGGTTGTCACCTATCTCAGGACGGCGGGTTACACATAAATGAAAAACATTTGGACTATCGATAATCCAATAGCTTCCTTGTCCACTTGGCATCTGGGCCTTTGCCTTGGATGGCAATTTTGTGAAATCTTGTTAAATCTGTCACAGGTTGTGCAGCGAGAACAGGGTGGTGACGACAGAGGTACCAAGTAACATTGCACAAAAGCGGTACGTCTATCGCTTTATGACGTGTGGGCGGTAAACGAAGCTGCGGACTTCGTGCCGCGGTCACCAGGGATGTGTGGAAGGGGGTTCCCCTCTCGGCTGTATAATTTTTTAATTTTAGGTTGTATTTACTTAATTATGTAGCATTTTGTTTGCATTTTTTACTTGAAAAGTTGATTTGGCGATGTATTTCAATTCGAAATAAGTACATTTAATAGTTAACCTTAAAATTGCGGTTAGGCGGTAGATTATGGCTCGAAGGCGGTACATAATCGATTATGCAAAAAAAAAAGATTATGTAAGAAAAAGTGGTAGTTCTATCGCCAAAGCGGTGGTCTTGGCACATCTGTATTAGCTAGTTGGTATATTTTACAAGACAAGTTATTGAATGTTGTAGTGTATTAATTATTAAATGAAATACTCTATTAATTAGACACATTAATATAAATCGACCATTAAAACAGACGTTCTTCTATTTCTCCTAATATATATACTACCCAATCAAAATGTTTAAACTAACTTGCTATTGGCGGGGCGAGATTAGATGGTGCTGCACTCAGCTGTGTTGGGCTAATTAATTGTGTTTACCGTAATGCTTAAATACTATTATAAATTAGGTTAAGTTTGATCCAGGAAATACCATGAATATGAAAACAATCTGATTTATCAATCCTTGAAATCTATATATATATAAAGTTTGATATAGATTTCCAGGATTGATCAGTCAGAATGTTTTCATATCCATGGTATTTCCTGGATCAAACTTAAACTAATTTACCAGTATATATTGAGATAACGATTTTCTTCTAATCGCAACTTACTCAACGTTTTGGCTAACTTCGATTCGTTTTGCATCTGATCAGAGTCGAACATTAAATAAATGCATGTTCTGGTGACTTTAGAATATGTTAGTGGTGTTAGTTGGATAGAGCATGGTGGACAACCGTACCATAGAATATGTCAGTGGTGTTAGTTGGATAGAGCATGGTGGACAACCGTACCATAGAATATGTTGATGGTGTTAGTTGGATAGAGCATGGTGGACAACCGTACCATAGAATATGTTAGTGGTGTTACTTGGATAGAGCATGGTGGACAACCTTACCCTAGACACCAACCTCTAACATGAGTGGTTCTGAAGTGATATAGTTAATCAACAAGTTGCCGCCATCTTGGACGCCATTTTGAATTCTGCGTTTAGCTCAAAGCGTATTCATGTGGATTTGTATTGTGTTGCTCTAGGAGCTCGGGGATCTGTGGTGCTAAAATCTGCATTTTGTATTGAACTTTTAGGTTCCAAGGTATTTTTGCCTAAAACACTTGGACTAGATAGCCTTCATCAGGAACTGAATGAATCCTCGGACGACTAGTTTTTTTTCTTCTCGCCAGTTGGCAAGCATAAGAGAGAGAAAGCAATTTAAACCTGATATGGATTAAAGAGGCAATATGGATCAAAAAGATGATTCCAATAATGAATAGAGACGAGGGGTATCGACCCAGCAACCCATGGGACGGTCTGATTGCCATGTCAACTGGCGAGCAGATGAAGAACTAGTCGTCCCAGAATTCAGTTCCTAATAAAAGCTACCTACGGTAGCCGAAACATTGAGTAAGGTAATCTCAACAGTTGCGATTAGAAAATAGTTACTTCATTATTCCTTACTAACTTATATCCAGTTTACTGTTTACGATACACGAGATTATAATTATGTAAACATACGTGTGCATGTATGTTCGCGTGCGCACATGCACGCCACACCTTTCACATTACTGTGCAATGTTTCAATTGGTCCAGGCATAAATGTTGTTCTGAGAGCCAAAAAGTTAATTCGGGTCATACGCTCTTGGCTGTCAATCTGCAACGATCAAACGTCGGCGCTGACAGCCCGCCTGCTCTCTGGGCAGGGGGCAAATCAAACACGGACTTAATTTCGCCCAGAAGACACAGGTGTTGATGCAAGGTGTGTGTTCCCACGCTCTACGAGGGTATCCATTAAGGTAGGCGCCCACCCTGGATTCAAGCTAACTGAGCATCTGTTTGCGCGCCTGACTCAAACAGTCGTACAATCAAATCAGTTATACTGTCAATTTAAATTACAGTGCGTCCATGATGCCAACAGTAAGCACACATGAACATTATTAAGAACCGAAAACATTACAATATATTATAAACACTTACGACAACCGGAAGTTAGTATCGCGATAACAACTTACAGTAATCTACGTTACTACCAGGAAGAATAGTTAAGTAAAATAAAATATATTTTATTAAGAAAACCGCGAAGGAATAACAATTTAATCTGTATCTGATGCGTTCGTTTGACATTGACTATGCATTGACGTACCGTAATCCAAATTTGAAAAACTATTATTTTAACGCAGCTTTACAAAAATAGTTGGTAATGATAAATCAAAGGCCACTGTATACACATGGGTACATTTTATGGAGCCCATTTGTAAGCCACACAAAGGTCCAGTGAGCCTTAGCAACAGCCTTCGCGATATATTAAGAACATTTTCGTACGCGATGTTTGGACCAAAGTAGGCCTACAAATAAAACAATGTTAATCAACAATGGTACTGAGGACAAATGTTGCACCTTGGTACCAGGAAAATTCCGAGTTTGAAATGTCCGCGATTCAGTTCTAGAATGCAAACGCTTTTGCGGATTCTAGCCGTATGCTAATCCAATTTAAAAGTTACTTTAAAACGAGCAGATGAACATTATTTGGCAAAAATTTGCATACTCGTTTAGTATTGTGAATAAAGTAAACATTTTCATATTTTTAGAATAGAAAAAGAGGTATGCGACATATTGGCAGCATATCGTTTGACAACAAATAATTGACTATGAAAATAAAACCAGGATATATCATATGACCCAGTGACCTGATAGTTCTGGTATCAACAGTAAAGTCTAATTATGGAAAGCAAATATTTAGATCACACCATCAATCTGATCTCAGGTTATAGTTTTCGATGTTCTTAAAGTGTGTATTTATTCAGGTTGGGATTGCTTTTTCCCTGAAATTGTGGGTGCGGTTTTTCGCCGGTGCGTCCGATATATTTGTCTTTGCCTGTGGCCAGCTAAAAATACTGGTATTAATTTTACACTCGTTTTACTAGGAAATTATTACTATTTTTAGATCCATGGACCCAGCCCCATCCCACACCACCCGTTGGTTAGACCCGCGAGTCTTCCAGTGATTAGCATCCTCGCGTGTCAGCGCGTGTCTGGCGATGATAGGGCAACGCACGAAACATCTCTCGATTATGTCTGCGTGGCGATGATGGACCTGATGTGGAGAACTACCGCGCGGAGTCCGGTGTTGACGTAGTAAAGGCAGTTTGTTCGACTGATCATCGTTGACCATGTGCCAACTCAGAACACAATTCATATCTCAAAACTACCTCAATTCATTTAGGCCATTTCCAATGTGAATGTGAATAGCCTTATGTTATATAGTATGTTATATGTTATATAGTATGTTATATGTTATATAGTATGTTATATGTTATATAGTATGTTATATGTTATATAGTATGTTATATGTAATATAGTATGTTATATGTTATATAGTATGTTATATGTTATATAGTATGTTATATGTTATATAGTATGTTATATGTTATATAGTATGTTATATGTTATATAGTATGTTATATGTATATGTTATATGAGCTACACATGGCCACGTTTTGCCGAAGTTCGGTTCGGCCGAACAGAAACTATGTCAATAGTCTGTCCAATAATGTCACCGAATTTTTTTAATGCACAAACGAAATTGCAGGTCAGTACTGGAAACGTTCGAACTGAGATTGAAAACGAAACGAAAGAACTATTCAAATGATGAGGTAGCTCTACGAATAAAGAATAAATACAATACAATACAATACAATACAATACACGTACTGCAGAACGTCATGACTTGTCTTTGTCAACAATTGGCGTCAGTACGATTTGGCGATTGCAAAATCGTTTTAGCAAATTTTAATTTAATCGAGGGAGGGCAAAATTACCGATCACACCCGTAGTCGCTAGATAATGGTAGGCTTTACTGTGGAAGTCAAAATTGTGGTATTATAACATTTACTAAGTTATTTTATGTACCAGTCGCTAAATTGTAGTTTGTTCTTTTTACTTATATTGACATAAATACATTTCTGATTGATTGATTGAGTGATTGAGTGAGTGAGTGAGTGATTGATTGATTGATTGATTGATTGATTGATCGATCGATCGATTGATCATAGGTTTACGAGATGCATATACTTGCAAACTAAACTGTTACCTCGCAAACAGGTGTCAGGACTTCAACCCATGTAAGCCACACATTAGGCAGTTGCCTGTGTCTTTTGTTTCTATTTTACCCTTTCCCAGGCCACGTTTAAGGGTGGTAAAACATCAGCCATTGAACGTTGTTGGCAGGAAGTCTTCGCCCTTTGCTGCACATGATTAACGAGTCGGTATTTGTCGATATCAACTTTCACGGAAATAACACATGCAACGCAAGTTCAGATGAAACATTGCATGAGGTGACTGTCAGAATCGTTACGTGTCGCAGTGAAAGAAGCGCTACCCCCAGCGCTCGTGGGATGTTGGGGAAATTACGCTGATGGCGGGGATTGCTTGTGGATACGTAGTGTAATTTATGGACAGCCGGTGGGTAGTCTGTCAAGCACAGCCATGCAACCATTATAAATAAAAATACTCATGCAAATAGCACATTCATTCAAAATACCATAATGGCATAATATTGTATCACCCAAAACGATCGTAGTTTTCCATTATTCCCGCGCGTTGTTGTACATTTCCTCTGCTCTGTTAATACCCTGAAGTATTGTTTCACATGCGTGCGTGTGTGCGTGCGTGCTGTGTGCGCATACGTATGTATTTATTATAATTACGTGTTGTTGACTTGGCAGGTGGATCCCCGGATCCGGTTGAACCTGGGCGTGTCTCTGAAAGGACCGATCTTGTTTCATTGTCGCAGGTGAACTGTGCACAGCAGTTGTCAACATACTACATTGTCACCGGCAGTGTTGGGTGCATTCATTCCACTTACTTGAGGTAACACATTCAAGAAGTCCGACAACGTTCACCCGTCTGGCGCCGACTGTCGCCGCTTGAGAGCATTCACGCCGTCAGCCACTTATCCGATGTCACGTTGATGTAACACAAGTTGGAAAGTCACATCATTACATGATTTATGCTCTATTCATATGATGGAAGACCTTCAATTAGTCTGCATGATGGATCACCATTCAAATAACCATGTTTGTTTCTGCAGTTTGCATGCCAGTCTGTGTGGTCTGTTAAACCATTTAACTCCTTTGACTAGGACCGTTAGCTGAAATATATATATATTATATATATATATATATATTATATATATATATATATATATTATATATATATATATATATATATATATATATATATATATATATATATATATATATATATATATATATATATATATATATATATATCGCGCAGTGCGTCTATCGGTATTTTCAATAAACATGCAGGTGCCGGAGTCAAACGTTGAACAAAAACCAAGTGTTCGCGTGAGAAAATAAGTGAGCCACTAGGGGAATTTAACTAACATAATAGAGAACGGTAATTTAGCAACGTCAAAACGGTCTCAATGGCCGTGAATTGTGTGAACTTGCACAATAGACGAGACACGTCTTTCAGCTTCGTTTCAGATTTCGTAGACATCAAAAAGGCCCCTGAAACGTTGATAGTTTACACATTATTCAGCAGCACGCAATTTTCGAAAGGGAGTTGCTGTATTTCTCTGCGCGCCACTTTGATAAATTTAGGGGGATTTGTGGGAATGACGAATGTAGGTGCATTTCGCTCAGTTATCGTAATAATGATAATAATATGAATACTGTTTACAATACTAACAACAGCGGCAATACAATAACAATAAATAATAACAAAGACAAAACATGAGAACATCAAGAAATACGGACAACAGGTGTAAGGCAAATACAAATGAATTTAGGATGACTAGTTTGAAATGACAGTATCGTCTTTAGTAATCCGCCACTGTGGAAGCAGGAAAACATTCGAAGCAAGAAAACATTCATCGAGCTAATGTGTTACTGAAACATCGTCTTGAACCTGGATGCTTTATGCAGCATCATTGGCTGTCTGTCTGTTTTCACTGAAGAGCACTGCAATACGATAACGTATGTGTTGTTGAATATACATTAACCCTATCATCAGGATTTATATATCTGTTTCATATCTTCCTGTACGACACCCCCGATGTTTTATATATTTGTTAACAGGACATGTCCCGATGTAGAGACTAATTTCAAAACCGTGTTCAGTAGGTCAGTGAAAATATATACATTAATATGCACGTTTTCAGGAAATTCCTGGCGTTGATCATTTTGGCATTAACGACGATGGGAAAAATACTGGCCTGAACCCACAGTGACCTAAACGAACGAAGAAACAGAAAAGCCAGTAATTGTTCATCATTGAATCGGACATTCAACTCAGCGACCGGACACCGAATGTCGAGAGTGAATCCTGCGATGTTTGACGCCACTGATACCTTTATTCTAGGTGCGAGGATAAATTCACACGATCAGTGTCGCATTGTTATGCAGGTTGAAGCAACCTGGTAACCGGTGTCGCGCTGGTGGACCAAAATACTTGTGTTTACACTCCGATGTAGATCTATGTCATCAGTGATGATAGTGGAGACAACTAGGTCATCAGAGTATGGGGTGATGATAGTGGAGACAACTAGGTCATCAGAGTATGGGGTGATGATAGTGGAGACAACTATGTCCTCAGAGCATAGAGTGATGATAATGGAGACGATTAATTAGGTCATCAGAGTATGGGGCGATGATAGTGGAGACAACTAGGTCATGGACTACATGAGCTACATGGTTTGCGAGAATTAATTAGTGGGGAGCGGTGGTTCATGGTTAGAACACTCACCTGTCGATCGAGAGGAGGATGGTTCGATTCCACCTCCGCCGTTTCGAGGCTTGGACAATTTCATTTACCCCACTTTGCCTGTGTCTTTCGGAAGAGACAGTAAAAGCTGTTGGTTCCTTCTATCTGGTGTCTACGCCAGGGGAAATAAAATATCCCACCCAGAAAAACTGTGATGGACTTACTTTGCTGAGTAATTATCCAGATCCAGATCCAGAATTAACTGAGAAATCCGTGTAGGCGACAATAAATAACACAGTTCAGTTTTTACAGCTTTGACAGTCAGGTAAACGACCGGAGTAAAAGTTAATATGCTAAGGCAGCGGAGTTAGTGTTTTCCTACAAATTATTCAACTATAAGTAGTTGAACAAAATTTAGGCAACATTTTAACATAGTCACTGAATAACTTTATAATCTAATTGACAGGAACCTTAAGCACGAAACACTTAGGTACGTCGTTACTTAAGTTTCGCTTTACTCTACATAAATAAATAGGCAATGCTGGCAATATGTCAACGTTATATTTTAATGTACTCGTGTACATTAAATAAATAAATCAATCAATCATGTTAACTTTATAATTTTTCGAGAATACTGAGACAGCCGCATCAAGTCAGCGCAGCACGCCAATGAATCTTACCATCTGGCATCGCGCTACGCTATTTGCTCTGTATGAGTGGTTGGACCCTAAGGCATTAGAACAACTCAGTAATTAGAACAACACACGCCATGCTCCCAGCAATGACACGGAGACCTTCTTGGCTGCGACGATGTTTCATTACGACGCTAGAGGAGCGAGTGAGCCAGGTAACAGGTGTGAACATCAGACCTGCTTTTTTCATTAAATACCGTCTTTTGTATGTGAACTTGATGACCTAAATTGCGTATGATAGATCGATTAACGGGAAATATGTTTTATTTAGTTAATGTTTAATTAGTTACGGTGAATCCACATTCGACGAATGAAATGGGAAACTGAACATCGGTGCTGTAAACCCATTCACAGCCAATGTATTCAACGTTTCTATGATGTATCTACCACAACACTTGAACACGTTGCCTTATACGTTAGGGTGTCGTGGGCTCGTGATTAGTTGTTAAACTTCCGCTGCTTTCTTCATCAGATGGCATCAGGTGCTAATTGTGTTGAACATTGTACACATATCCATGAGGTAGACAATTTTGGACACCTTCTGAAGTCATATATTTTTTTATTATTGCTAATGAATTACAATGTTATAACTTTCTCCGATGCCTAGCAACGTTTCAATGCAACTACCCCCCCCCCCATTTTTCTTACAGACTGCACCGTTTCAAGCAAAGTAAACAATTCCAGGGAAGGCTATCACAGGACCCACCCAGCATGTGTGGCCGCATCCCCTTTGGTCAAACCCTAGACCTTCCCCTGGGGTGTGATTTGTTTACTTGCTTCGATGGAGATCAAATGATTAGCCTCTTGGAAGGAAGCGCTAACTAGTTAACATACACATCTGAATCATGAGGCCGCCCTCCAGATCGGAATTAGAGAACACTCCGCTACGCGCAATCGACACCGGCCTTGACGCCTGCGAGGACCGCCGGCTCAGCGCCCGAGCAAGTCACGCAGTCGCACACGCGCAAGCCCGCCCGCACACCCAACTAGTAATAACGAGTTTTTGTCCGCTCCCCGCCGATAAGTAAGACCTGCAGCCAAAAGCACCGCGCGCCGCATGCGCAGAAGCAGGTGTCGGCGCGACGTCTCAGTGGCGGGCGGTCGGTCGGTCGGTCGGTCGGTCGTTATTGTTGTGGTTTGTGTCTCGGCGTTGTTTTATCGCCGCCACGACCGGGATAGACGCGTTGAAGATTCTCCGTAGTGTGTGGCAACGTCGATCGAGAACGGGGCGATGGCGAGCAGGGTTGCCGCACTCCTCAGCGTGCTGCTAGGCCTCATTGCCGCCGGCGCTGACCAGTGCGTTTTTAGGAAGGGTCGCTGCTCGTACCAGCTCCAAATGTCGGAGACGTGTGACGAGTCGACCGTCGCCAACGAAATGCAGAGCGACGACAACCCAACGAAAGGGAGCTACTTCGCGTCGGAGCGCTCGGAACAACAACAGCAGCGTCTTATCAGCGACCTGGAGAAGAAGTTCTCCGCGATGCTGGACAACGTGAATAGCGCATGCGCGAAAAAGGAAAACGCGCAACGGGCGCAGGCGTACGCCGGCAAACGGAACGCACAGTACAACCGGAAGACGTCGCAGAAAAACGAGAATCATCTGATGAGCCGACTGCACAAAGAGTTCCGGGCGCTGCGCTCGGCGCTCGCTAGCGCCAGACGGCGCCTGCGCAAGTCGGAGCGTCACCTGGTGACAACGCAGGCCAAACTGAACCGCAGCGTCGCGGGAACGAAGGAACTCGGGAAATTGTTGCTGACAAGCGAAACGAACCTGGTGAACACGCAGCGTGACAACGCTCAATTAAAACGCGATCTTCACGACCGGAACCGTGAACTGAACAGCACGCAATACCGCCTGAATGCCACTGAGGCCGAGCTCGAAGAGACCAAGAGAAGAGCGCAGGATTTGGATGTGGAAAACAAGCGTCTGCGGGCTGAACTGAAGTCGTGTCGCACGGAGTTGGAGATGACGCGCATGATGCTGGAGCGAGCTCTCAAGAAATACCACGAGTTGAACGTGCGGCACGCCAACACGACGAGACAACTCGATGCAGCACGCCTTGAGATCGTCGAGTGTTACAGAGGTAGGTCGCTGCGAAAAATCGACTCTTCGTCCCGGCTGTTTATAACACCACTGGACATATCTCTCCCTTGTCAATTTAGTGTTCTGTCTATTTAAGGAATAGTAAACTGTTTGTTGATGTCACTCGAGTGTTACCAGTCAGATAACAGTCACTCGAGTGTTACTAGCCAGATAACAGTCACTCGAGTGTTACCAGCCAGATAACAGTCACTGAGTGTTACCAGTCAGATAACAGTCACTCGAGTGTTACCAGTCAGATATCAGTCACTCGAGTGTTACCAGTCAGATAACATTCACTCGAATGTTACCAGTCAGATAACAGTCACTCGAGTGTTACCAGTCAGATAACAGTCACTGAGTGTTACCAGTCAGATAACAGTCACTCGAGTGTTACCAGTCAGATAACAGTCAATCGAGTGTTTCAAGTCAAATAACAGTCACTCGAGTGTTAACAGTCAGATAACAGTCACTCGAGTGTTACCAGTCAGATAACAGTCACTCGAGTGTTACCAGTCATATAACAGTCACTGAGTGTTACCAGTCAGATAACAGTCACTCGAGTGTTACCAGCCAGATAACAGTCACTCGAGTGTTACCAGTCAGATAACAGTCACTGAGTGTCACGAGTGACTGTTATCAACGTACTTTTCACTTCTCTTGTTTGCAAAAATGCAGCTGGGCTGGTTCCGTGAAGCGCTTCTACTGTACGAAGGAACGTATGCAGACGTTTGACGAAGATTACGTAAATCAGAACAATCGGATAAACCGCGCAAAGGAATTGCGAACAATTTCGTGTCTATGACAACGCTCGTGCTCGATCGCGTTCGAAATTATTCAAAAGTCAAAAGTATGCTGTGTGGATGGATATATCACGATAAAATGCTTTAGAACAATCAGGTAGTTTTTACCGTGCATTGCTCACCTGAGTATCCCACGCTTGCCTCGTTCTGAGAATGTTAAGCATACATTTATGAACGTCGAGTGGATATCAGCGCGGCTAGCCGTTGTATAACTCTCTATACACCACAATGTCATCAATATAAATGTACACAACATAATCTTTCACTATTTCTGCCGTAATTTTATACGACCGTTAAAAAGATCCTACCCACAATTTCACGTTGCTGGCTTGTGTCGTGATTAAATAACCCCATCATGTGCAAATAAATCGGGGAAATGGCAAGCGTCTCGGAAATCTAGCGACGCTGGCCGTGTAAACACTGCTAATATTTATATTTTGTCATCCTCGCCGCCAGGGGTTCTGACGACATCAGTGTCCCTGGCGGATAAGCCAATTTTCTGTTGCTGAGATAACCAATAGCGTCCGTCCCTGGGATTTTGGAGGCTCGCGTACGGCAAATATTTGCCGATAAAAACCGTCATTGACATATTCATGATTTTACAAAACTAAAGTAAACAACACCGTGCGAATAATATATGTACCCAGAATATATGTAATTACTACGGATTTCATTGCATTTGTAACTGCGTGTCGACTTCCTCACACTGTTAAACGGAAAAAAATTCATGGTTTTGGCCTATGCACCTATATGAGTTACTAAAACAACAAGTTGTAACTACAATTAAGAATATCACACCAGTTGTTTACTGGGAAAACTAGTAGAATACACGGTATCTTTATTTCATAGGCCGTGCCATACTGTTAAATAACCCTAGGTCACGAATTTCAAATTCTAGTAAAATTCGCCCGCCAAGTGAAAATATATTTGTAAACACCCATTCCTATATTTTCCAATACGACAGGGCTATACTGTTTGCGTCCAAACGCAACTTATGCAACATATGTTGGCCATTGTTTTCTAAACTAGTCCTCTTTCTGACAAAATAACACGCTTGTTTGAGACTTTGCGTTGGTTCTGTGCATACCGGTCTCCCTTAATACGTCACAATAGTCTAGGTTACCCGATTTTCATAGAACTGCGCGTGCACTTATCGGTCTTGCAGGTTAGCATGTCAGCGCTCAACCGGAGAAATGACCGGAATCTCCCACTTCTAGAACACACGAGTAAACCGATGGCGTGATATTCTTGATTTTAGTTGCACATGGTTATCTCTTTTAGGCCCATGTCTTTTGTTTCCCTTTAATGTTGGTCACACAGACAGTAAACGGCAACATCCCGGTCATAATCAGCACGTGGCGGCTCACTCAGTCTAAACCTCGCCCTGCCCGTTATCATAACAACGTTCATAATAACAAACCCACAATTCAACCCTATCGTAATCCACACAATGCATCACAATTAATATGGGGCGACCAACGACTTACTTCGCAGGAGGGAGGATGTTGTACAACAGATGCGGGTCCAGGGGGTGGGGTGCGCACGCCCTCCTCCCTACCCCCGTTTTGCTTATTATTGTTTGGCCTTTATTCTTATTTGATAACTAACTTAGTCTGAGAGTTGAGATCACATTATTACCACTGCGTATATTCACAGCCTGAATCTGGCACTATCCAAGGCAAGTACAAACAAACCTTGCTATATTCTTCGCGCCCGAGATACAACTAGAGCACTCTACAGAAGAGTTGAGCAATCGGAGGAAGCGTGAAGGTTTGAAGGAAGCGGGTGTTGGAAAGGTGAAACTACTGTTTGAAACAAGGTGCGTGGAACGACACACTCACTGGAGGAGTTTAGTTAAATGTATGAAGCCATCCTGAGTGTCTGACTAATGTCGAATAATGAGGGCAACAAATGGAATTTAAAACAATCACGGATGCTTTTGGCCGACTGTCTTTGGCAGATCTCAAGCTCGACAATCATCGCTGCATTCCAGGTGAATCGATGCATGTTTGAGCGCACCATACACCTCAGCAAGCTGTTCAAGGGTTCTACGCAAGCTGTTCTCCGAGCCTACGAAAAAGTCACTCTGGTATCTTTATCGACATCAGACGAAATGCAGAGGCGGAGTACAGTGAAATCAAGATGACTGAAGACATGGCCTCGACCTCAAGGCGCTTTGAGAGGCAGACCATGAGACACAACATAGAGGCAGACACACCAGAAATACACTAGCTACACTTGGTATTCCTGCCATTTCTAGACCACCGTCTCCGGGAATTGGACACGAGAATCAATGAAATTACAGGGAAAGCTGTGCTCGACCTGAAGCTTCTGCCCAATAAAGTGGACAAACTGTGATATGCTTACACAACCGACCTCCAGTAAAGATATTATCATGACCTGCCTCCCCCCCTGTTGGTCAAATCCTAGATCCACCGAGTAATGTAACGAACCTTTGACCTACGGGTGGCGTGTATATTCTGTTTAGCTGGTTAGAAGATGTTATGTGCTTGTAAGTGGTTTATTAATAATCTGATGAGGGTGATTACATTCATGAAAAATCACAGTTTCTTTCACATTCTTGGCCAGGTTTGTACGTTGACGATGATCGTGTCGTTGCTGCAGCTGGTAAACAGATCACGGTCCGATGCAGCAGGCCTTGATCTTACTATGCCAACAACGACAACAACCTCTCATTACTGCCCCGTTTTTACGAGGCGATACGTCGCTGTGATGACGGACTTTTACGTGATGTCACGTGGGTTCTAATTGTCTAATTACTTAAAATCAGGACATCGCGGCGATGGGGGTTTCCAGTCAGTACTACCGTGACATAAGCAGTCATCTAGTAACTTCGGATACACGAATTGTCGTCAGCATAACATGCACCCACGTAGCTGTTTCCAGCCAACATCTTCTCACTGTTGATAAAGAAGATATTGCGCCAATGACACGGATCATCAAGATAATGTCCTTCTGGAAACATGTGTATGGATTATGTATACCTCGCCCCATCAAAATGGATATCGTTCATTGTGTTATATAACCACTCTCTGTAGATTTCGACAGTACTGTAAAAAGGACAGATCAGAGTACAGAGCACATACTTTTTTCGTGGCATAATTGTAGCACATTACGACGCACGGAAACACTTAGTTTCATTAAGTAAAACTCATTACATCATATTTTGTTAATTACATAACACGCTTATCTGCTCTCTGTCTTTGGCAACGCGGAGGCAGCCTGCAGTCAGCTCTCGGGTTCTGTGCATCTGACACCTATATATGTCAAATTATTCTCCCTGTCTCATCCTACCCTACAGTACTATGTATAACCAATACAATTTAGACATATTAGTTCCAGGCAGAACATAATATGTCGTAATATAATACGTGGTCATTAAAAATATGATATGAAAGATAAGTGTTGTGTTTTACAACGTAGTTCATCATTGTACTTCGACTGCATCGGCCAGTGAATACATCGGCCAGTGAATACATCGGCCAGTGAATACCGATTACGATCGGTGTACTGATTGTTTCGGTCACTGCCACTACTAATGCGGTTTTGTTTACGTTGTGATTACGTATTTCGTGCAAACAAAGGATCGGTGTTTTCCGTTATTTATCAACACGCTCCTTGTCGTGCAATCACGCTGGAGCTCAGACGTTGGACGTCAATCTCCATCGGTGTCAAGCTGGAATGTGTGTTAGTCTTTTAGAAGCAGCTGATAAACCGATTTGTTGGTGAAACAAAGCAGTCTTAATAGGCGTATAACTGCACGTAGGACTAGATAGGCAGACATGTTTCCTTTTCAATTTAAATTAAGTATAGAAAAACTAGAGGGCGCGAAGTTAGTGAAAGAACAGTGTAGATTGGAAATGGATACAGGCCCCTCTTCGTGGTTTTGAAAAGGGGGGTTCGGACGTGCACAGTCAGCCGGGGATTTCTGGGATAATTTCTGAAAAAAATTACAGTTAAAAGACATTCTCTCAAAAAAGGTGGTTCGTTCGAACTCCCTGAAACCCGTTAGTAAAAGTAATAATTAAAGGTACGATACATTATTGGAACAAATTATTGATTGATTGATGAATGAACAGTGTCAATATGTTTTTAAAAAGAACATATATCTGACAAGAACAAGCCACACCTAGATGTGTGTGAGATGTTACAATTCTTTCCTTGTCCATATGTCGCTTGGAACATGTTGCTTTTGACGGTCATCTTTTTAAATTTTGTCTTGCGTTTCCTATATACGAAATAGACAGCAATTTATTAATAACTTCCTACACACATCTCAGAACTGACATCATTAACTAATAGTTTTATTACCCTCATCAGCTAAATGACAATTTCATGAATGTGCCCTTATATCGGAGCTTACGCTACACCATATATAATTATTATATCTTATCAATACTTTTAATGGTTGTGATGGAACTGACGGAGATGTGGATCTTATGCGTAACATAACCAGAACGCAATGGAAGCATTCGACATAGTTACGGGCCCGAGAATCTCCTGTCGGGCCCATAAGTCCATTGACCCGCGCATTTGTTGGATCCATTTGCCAAAATTTATGTTGCGGAAACAAACCGACAAAAGTTATTTGCACTCTGTATGCAAACATACAACACTATACATACAATTCACAAGATGACTGCAGCTTGATGTACTGGGATTGTTGGGCCTTCCGATTGCATAGAAGGGCCCGGCTTGCCTTTGCCATTTACAACCTTATACCGCACACAGAATAGTACTAAGTCGTACTATATACTAATACAGATAAAGGTATCGGAATCCAGGCAAATGTAAGTATAACGTTACATCGGAATGTCGAAAGATGGTTAGAAATTATAACAATATCTGGTCGTGCATAGCTGTTTCTTGCTACGAGCCGACCTTTTATCGCGATGTCCGTCAATCATCTCTCGTCTGTCGGCGCCTGTCAGGCCAGTAACGTGTAGTAACCTTGGCTGTCGAAGACGCGGTTACGGGTTTACGACCCAAAAAAATCATGTTTACGACCACAAATCCGAGATAACGGAATTACACCCACCAACGGAGAGTGAAACCGAACCAGGCGCTCCCTGGACGGGACATGTTGTCGTGTTGATTGGAGAAATATGTTGCACTAGAAGTTTTTATTCTGAATAGCAACACCTGGCTAAAATAAAGTCCTCGTTGACGGATAACCGACCCACCTTTAGGTTCTTGGTTAATGCCAAAAGAATGGCCTTAAATAAGGACAACTGGTTCTTTCGAGACCCAGCTGGTTCTGTGTAGGCGATTGTAAACCATTCCCGGACTCGCACAACCTTAGAGAATCTATGTCAGACGTCTCAGTCTGGTTAACAATGCCGGGAAAGGTATGTTACTTAATCATGATGGTTAAAACCTAATTAAAGGGAAATCGAACCTGAACACATCGCCACATTTGCCACAGTTGCTCCTTATTGAGTTGAGGTGGCGATATACCATAGACGGTCAATTGGAAAATGTGTATTGCAAGTTATTAGTGAATTATTTGAGATCACTTTCACATGGAATGAGCGAGTAAAGGTAACGTGTTCTTACTATTGCATTAGGTCTGTCAATTGATGGCAGTGAACAGTCGCTAAGCGCTCGCGTTGGCCGAACGCACCAACATGCCAAAATTAATCACCGCGCATGGTCACAATCAGGGTTATAAGGTTTCGGTGTGTATTTCTGAAAAAACTGTGTTCAGGAATTCCACATATCAGGTGAGTTAGTTGATTTTTAATGTGTTGTGAAAGTTTAAAAGAATGGTAGGCCACCAGTAAAACAGTTAAATGGAATAACAACAACGATGGCTTGAAATAATATTATATTGCATATTGTAGTATATTTCCACAACATAGAAAAACTCATTAGCATTCGATTACTAAATAACTCCAAATAATACCCTGTTCTACCTGCCTGGTTCGATTATGCATATTTTCGCGCCCTTATCGGGAAGCTCCGACGTGACGTCACTGATGACAAGGAAGTGCTACGAGATTGTGATTTTCCATTCATGTTGTTGACAGCGATAGGGGTTGTTTAGAAGCGAGCGTCATAATGGTTTATTGTGCGGCATTTGATTGTAATGCGAACAGTAGTAAGAATAAAGTAACATGTAGTTGGTTTAAGTTCCCTACGGAGCGAACTTTGTTAAAAAAAAGCAAACGTCAATGCCTCCATTTGATCTGCCTCCATTTGATCTGCCTCCGTTTGATCTGCCTCCATTTGTTCTCGATACTTTTTGTGCACTTGCGTTAACGAGTGAATCTGTGTTTCTAACTTGACTTGGCTCTATGACACGTGCCTCTGTCCTCGGCACTTACTGCAGCTTTGTCGCTTCGCCTGAAGGTAAACTTGTTTGTTCTACACTTGCAAGTATTACTTGGAATATTCACAGCATTCTTACGTCATTGGCGACCATCTGGAGTCGCCCTGGAGGGCGTATTCCCGTTGTCTCTGTTTCAACTATATTGATAGCTTCCTTGGGCGGGCCGGTTAGCGCCACGTGATACAACACACAGACGCACCGTTGTTGTGGCGAAGCGACTAATGTTATCAACGAACAGTCTGCAATGCCGATTCGTGCCATCAATGTCTGCAATGCCGATTCATGCTATTAATGTCTGCAATGCCGAGCCATGCCATCAAAGTCTGCAATGCCGAGCCATGCCATCAATATCAGCAATGCCGAGCCATGCCATCAAAGTCAGCAATGCCGAGCCATGCCATCAAAGTCTGCAATGCCGAGCCATACCATCAAAGTCTGCAATGCCGAGCCATGCCTTCAAAGTCTGTAATGCCGAACCATGCCATCAATATCAGCAATGCTGAGCCATGCCGTCAAAGCTGTCGTTATCAAAACTAATAGTTTTTAAAGGATTCTATCCCTGCTCGCTAGGTAGCGCGGCAGATTATTCTCGACTGTCGCTCTCGTGGAGCGTGAATTGTGGGAGTTTCAAATTTGCTTCCATTGTGACCTTTGCTTCCATTATAATTCGGATTCAATATTTACTTAATTTTACGTGAAATCTATAACTGGTGGAGTTTTAGTAATTTTACATAAGTAAAAAATTATGGACTAATTTAACGCAGTATTAGGTAAGTATTTTAATACTGCGGTGACAGAGATTCATATACCTGTTGTATGAAAGTAGTCACGCGCAATAATCTCCACAAGTACGCTAGGCAAACAGTAGCGATATAATTGAAAGCCACTTCAGATAAACATGGCGCGCCAACTAGTAATTATCGGCCATTAGTTTGAACCATGCCCCATCCTAACTCATAGTCGATGGCAAAGCGCGCTAGAGCAGATAGTAAGCTCTTCAGATAGGTAACTTTTTTCTAGAACCAGTTGCTGCAGGAACGTTTAGTGACATAAGGATATCAGACGCAGGCTCTGATGACGAGATGATAAGACAGGAAAATTATGAGAATCAACCTGCATTCCGATATAGATGGAATATTCTGTGAGGAATTCGTTTCTTCAGTCATCTCTAAGTCAAGAGTTTTTCTTCTTGGGATACCTGGAAGTTGAATTTCACGTTCCATCTATCGAGAACTGGGTAATCATTCACGGTGAGCAATCTGCAAATACTCCTGCCTCTTTTTGGTTCCATCCATCTTATATGTGATCTACCTCTCTTTCGCTTCCCTGGACTCGTTAAGATCATTTCGGCTGTTACAACCTGTGGCCTAAGCGCGCATGGTGTAACCCAATTACCTATTATATTAATACACTAACTTTGGGGGAAGTCTGGCAGTATCTCCTCCCATGCGCCAAGGTCCACTCGTCTCTTTTGCATATGATCTACGATGGCGATGTATTTAAATAACATAGTTATTTTGAGTTATTAACATACGTGTTTGCTGCTCACCCGAAATGCTTTTCTACCTGTCGGAGAAAGATGGAAACAGTAGATGAATTGAGTGGTGAACTACTCTCCAGAGGGCGTCAATAAGGGCCAATATCGGATGTAAGTTAGAATGAGTAAAATTATGCGATGTCAACCATTCATTTGGCAATAGAGTCTACCATGAATAACAAGTGGCGCCTCTGGTGCATAATATAAAACTAACAGAAAGATGAATTCACGTGAGGTTGTCAACAGAAGCACCGCACGTAATTCGCGCGAATGTTTTGCAATGCACCGAAACAATCGCATATCTATGCCAACGTATGGTCAATCATGTTCGAGTTATTCGAACGTCAGATCCGCCGATTTTTGCTTTCCAATGCTAACGTTGTGATTTCTGTTTAATTTCAATAAGCGTTATTATTGGCACGATGTTTGCTGAAACAGTGCTTCCTTCCGACTCTGTAATTAGACTCCATCCAACTACAAGATGACATCAGAACACTCGAATCCTGGGAAGGAAATTGGCAGATGGCCTTCAATGGAGCGAATTCAAGCAACTGCTGCCGAGGCCAACAAAGTGAGCGCCTTCGCCTACAGAAACCTCAAGGGATGTCCAACAGATGTCCAACAGACTTGAACCCTGCTGCACTTCTTGAACCCAGTAACCACAGTTCTTGAGGACATCAAGCTAAGCTCCAAATCCCCCACATCCGAACTGACACAAACCGACACTCCTTATTCCCATCATAAATCCGACTCTGGAACAATGTACCTGTAAATGCATCATCATCATCTACTTCCCTACTTTCATTCAGGTCTTCACTGAAGCGATGGATGGGGCACAACATAATCATCACATAGATCATTGACATTGTCCAGTTCTCAACTTTTACATTTTGGTTATCGTTTCTTAACTTTGTTTTTAACGTAACTTTTAATACTGCTGCCTTCTAATCACTGGAAACGAACTCGATCCGCACATTACTCATCACGTAGAGTTTATTCCTCGATACTCGGGGCATCTACAGTAAGATAAAGAACAAGATGAATGGGGAGGAGAGGGGAGGGGGAGGAGGGGGAAGAGGAGAAGAAGAAGAAGAACTACCGTTGACAATCGATCAAGCACTGCGTTGCGTTTATATACGCCCGCCGTCAACGACTAATCCGCAGCCTTGTGTTTCGTGTTGCGTTGTTTCTACAGACCCGCCCAGGCTGCCTTTGTTTGCCGGCGGCGTTGACGGCGTGGTCCTCGTCCCGCGAGATCGCTGCTCGGAGGCGTTGACGGCGTGGTCCTCGTCCCGCGAGATCGCTGCTCGGCGGCGTTGACGGCATGGTCCTCGTCCCGCGAGATCGCTGCTCGGCGGCGTTGACGGCGTGGTCCTCGTCCCGCGAGATCGCTGCTCGGCGGCGTTGACGGCATGGTCCTCGTCCCGCGAGATCGCTGCTCGGCGGCGTTGACGGCGTGGTCCTCGTCCCGCGAGATCGCTGCTGGTCGAGTCGACTGTTAACCGCCACACATCTAACAGTGCACTGAAATCGAATCGACGTGACGCCGGTTTGAAAAGGGTTGACGCCGACTGGAGAAGGGTGGGGCTTCGTCTAAGTTAATTTCCTTAGGTATCGCTTCCCAAGTGCAGGTGCCAAGTACAATTCTGTTGAACCCATGTGTAGCTTGGCGGAGTAATGGAGTGTGTAATCGTGGAATACCGCAATATCGCTCCCGTGCTATGTATGTTGGCATGCTCAGAAGCGAGAACTGATTGTGCAGAGTTTTGATCGGTTATGTTTTGTCAATCTGTCTCATCATTATGTTGCCAATTAGTTATGTTTACGTCAAAGGCAAATTGATACAGTGGGCAATATTTGTATTTTAAATCGCTAACCATCGTAGCATGTTAACCACCAAGAGTTCTACCGCAAATGTAGACGAGTTGCAGACAAAATGTATGCTTTCATTGTACTGTGGATATTAAATATAGCTTTAACAAACGTCAAATAGTCCTAGGTGCATTTCCGATCTTGGAGTCGCAGCAAGTTGCATTTGCAGAATCAAACTTGGCCGAGAGAAATCTTGATATGTTTGGTCGGTGGGAACACGTTTGTTCGGGTGAATGCACCGAGGATAATAACGATATCAGAATTGGTTCACAACAACTGTCTGTCCGGAGCTTGTGTTGTCCGTTTTGAAAGATCGGACAACGCAATCCTGTACAGGCTTCAGCCACACAAGGAGTGGTTTTATAGCCGACTTAATTCGATACATCCGATCATGTGTAACGTTAACCAAACAGTTTCACTCGGGTCTGTGTCATTCTGCGCCAGGTTGTCGAAGTGCCAAGCAACAACTCGTCATAATATACTGTTTTGCCAAAGGTGTTGTGGTTTTACGTACACGTCCACAAGTAGACATTTATACCCCCATTGCATGGGCGGGTTAATGCATTTGGAACTTTCCCAGTTCGCTGCATTGAGATGTGTTCTTCAGATTTGTTATTTCTCTTTGACGCCTTCAAAGGTCACATACTCCTCCACAGACTAACGGATAGTTTGTACACTGCTATAGCCCGTCGTGATGTGATACGGAAGCGCTAGACTGGATGTTCGAATGACTTAAGATATCGCAAACATGGCATACTTCCCGGATGTGTCTGGATTTGGACTGGGCTGATAGAGACAAGCAGTGTTCGGGATGTTGTTGTACGTGTATGAAATGTGTACATCATTGTCTACGTCGAAGTATATCCGTATTGCACTGTTATTATGGTAGATGTGTCTTTTTAGCTTTTGCCTTACAAGTCCCCCCTCAATTCGATTTTTCGATAGTCCATTTTAAATTAATTTTGTGAAAAATCAAACCTGCCTGGTATCCAGTGCAACATTCTAGCTCGTTTGTGCAACTTTTGTATGTAGCTTTTTGTGTGTGAAATCATCAGAGAAACTATTAAATTACTAAATGTTTGGTCAAACAGTAATTGAAGTGAAAATGAAAATGCTGAAAACTCACGGATTTCACCTTTTGTGACATTTTGTAACGTTGTCAAGTGATCGGCGAGAGGATGGAAGTCACGCCCATAATCGGCATTGAACAGCAGCGTTTACCATTTTATATATCCGCTGTTTTGAGCCTTACCAGATCTAACGACTATAGTAAATTCTAAACGATTTGAAAAAAAATACGCATTTTTATAAAAACGACCTCGGATGTTTCATAAACTATTCATATATTTCATATCTGGACATGAACGAACGAGATTTGCAATAGGCTAAATCAGTTGAGAATGGAGTTTTAACGCTGGCGCCGTTTTCGTAATTTCCAAATGGTGTTTCTAATTAATTATGTTAGCGTGTTTGCATACACATACCACCAGCTTTCTAAGTGTTCGACAGCTTTTTTATACCATTGCCACACGGTAGGATTTCTACGTTACCTTAACATATATACCATGCAAAACGGATCATACAGCTTTGTATTTTTCATGTGAAAACATATACATCCAAATTCCTACCAATATGCCATTCTTTGACGAGTCAGCAAGTTGTACCATTTCTTATTAAATGAAGCGATCCATGACCTCCCTGTGACACTATTGAACCGATTGGTGAGAATTAACGTCCCACGCAACAGAAATGAAACAAAATAATAAGATGGCCGATATATTTACCGGAACTCACGAGCAAGAGTTCAGTGCGTGTTTGTCATCGTCTTCCGTTCTGCAGAGCATATTATATAATAATGATAATAATATATAAAATACTTCTATCGCGCTAAAATCCTCGGGAGACCCAAGCTCGGCAGCACACCAAAACAAGACGTTAAGCAGTTCATAATCGATTAGCAGTTCCAGTTGTAAACAGTTGGATTGTTACGCTGAGGAGCTATGGTAGATAAGAAAGTTTAAACAGGTTGTTTTTTAGTTTGTTGTTATATTTCCTTAACACTAACAGGGAGTGAGTTCCACAGAGTCGGTGCAGCAAATGAAAAAGCTTTAGTTCCGACACTTGTCTTAACACTGGGAACAAAACGTAGATTAGAATTAGTTGATACAAGCTGTCTGGGCTGTTTTGCAGGAGTTAGCAATGAATGTAAATATGCTGGTTGCTTGCATGAAAGTGCTTGATAGGTAATTGTACAGATATTGACAATAATGCGATATCGGACAGGAAGCTAATGTAATGATCTAAGAAGTGGTACTGAGAGAAACGAAGACAAAAAGAGGAGACAATGTTATGATAAATGGAATTACAATCATCAAGTATACAGCTAACAAGAGCAGTTGCAATAGTTTTGGCAACGGCAAAATACACATACCGGCGAATACGACGAAGGTCACGAATATGATAGAAGCAGCAACGATAAAACTTGTGAAATATGCTGTCTAAAATGTTACTTATTATCAAAGGTGACTCCTAAATTCCGCGCTGAGACAGCCAGCGTGAAAATCTGACTTAGTATATATGTCCGGAAAACATAATCAAGCTTACCTCGATGCTTTTTTCGACCAATAATAAGAAACTCTGTTTTATTTGCATTTAACTTTAATTTGCTGCCAGTCATCCAGTGGAATATATCCTGGAGCCAATCCCTGAGTAGGTTTGAGGAGCAATTTGTATCCTGGTAAGCCAAGGAATATGTGTATCATCTACACATAGGTGGTGGTCCAAGTTGTAAGTTTGAATGACTGAGCTGAGTGGAGTATATCAAATGCCGTCGTTAATATATAACAGTATGTTTGCCGGTGACGTTTCAGGAAAGACGACACAGTTCTGCGGCTTCGAAGACGAACAGATATGCGGTTTTTACAAGGAGGGCAATGAGACGGATACGCTTGACTGGAGCAGAAGCAACGGCGCGACGCCGTCGTCAGACACCGGACCATCGAAGGACCACACTTGTGGCAACACATTTGGTAAGTGCGTGCGTAATTCGACGCGGTGCAGTAGAATTCTACACAGCATCTAGTGCGGCAGGTAACTGAAAAATCTTGCGCTTTTTGATAAAAAGCACCATACAGGATAGATGGTTGTGATGGCCGCCATCTTAAAAAAACGGCAGATATGAATGTCAGAGACGGTCAAAAGTAACATAGTGGAAATTGTTGCATTTCTTTCATGTTGCCCTACAGTGACATCAAAATTACGGATGTATTGTACGATTAGCAAATAATGTAGGCAAAGTACTTAACATAATGTTTGTTTTTACAAATCTGTTATTTTCTTAAATATTGTTATTTTCTTTCTGTGTGACGTTTTGCATGAGTGGTTTTGAAGCAACGTACGCTGTCGTTTGTAATAATATACTTATCGATTAAGCACTCCACTCAAACATGGTGCAACCCTGAGAAACATTAGATGAATACAGCTTAGTGTATCAAAACACTGACCCAGTATACGTTCGCCTCCATTGCTATGTCTATCATCCGTTTTAACACAGAAGGAACACATTCTGGTGATAATCTCACCAATACTACTCCAGCGCTGCCATCACGATATCAGATCATATCACCATTGACTGCCTTTTGCTGCTGCCTGTCGAGATACCAGAGTTTTTGTTGTCTTCCTGACTGACAGCTCGGGTTTTCCTCTCTATGCCAATCCAACTGTACCAAATTCGGTGTAGAATCCGCATGTTTCATTTCCGCGTTTCTGACATTACATTATTACAATTGCATTTCTTTCATACATTTGCGATGTCATATTGTCAGTACGCTGAGTCGAATGACACTAGTTAGTTTCAAATACCGTCTGTCATCGTCTGCCGTCTGCCAGTCTCGGGTCTGGAAGCTGCCGCGTCTCAGGCGGCCTGCGATGCATGGCACTGACCTTCGTGAGACATTTAAGTTGTTAACTGGGAAGGAGAGAGTAAACCCAGATCAGTGTTTTAGCATTCGTCCAAACATTCGTCTCACACGCCATAGTAAGAAATTAAATAAACTGTAATGCATTATGTAGACGGCGATTCTTCAGTCAGACAGGGCTAGATGTTTGGCATTCCTTGGCTGACTATATTATTTCTGCAAGCCATACTACTTTTTTAATATAAATGAGAAAGACTGGTACTAGATATGGACTAATTATAAAGGGCTAATTAGTAACCTTGAGAGTTCCAATTATTTGTAAATGACCAGAACTCAATTAATATTGCTCACATTGTAGCAAATGAGGTATATTAGGCCTAGTAAAAAACGAAACTAGTTTATCATCCGGACTTTTTTTAAAGGAAGACGGAGCCCCTTATTATTTACTGTGTATGGATTTTTGCTATTAGTTTCGAAGATGGCCGCCATGTTCCAAGATGCTCACTGTGATTGATTAAAAGACATGCTGTAGTTTTTTCGATGCAATATGGAACAAGCCAAACAAGCCATATTACTATATGGCAGATGAATAGAAACATTTTCGTAAAGGGAATATGGCACGTACGTGTTAAACCGGAAAACTACTTAAATTGCCTAGAAACAAACAAGAAACAAACAAGAAACAAACGCAATGTTGAATGTATTTATGAATGTGATGTGTAGGTTTGGCCTTGGTTTCATTTATACAGATTGAATCTGCGTAAAGACTATTTAAACATCCCTACACCTTGTATGATGCATAAAGCGTGAACTGAAAAAAGTACAACAGTACTTCGGACAGCAGGTTTTGGACAAAGATTTCTTCACAGAACCAAAACAAAACTTTTGTTTTAAATAATCTTTTTTTCCAACAGCAAACAATGAAAAGGAGGAGGCGGCAAAAAAGGAAGTGGGCGGGAACGAGAAACTAGTTTATGTTTTACTAGGCCTTATGTTAATGGTAAGTCCGCCATTAGTGATGTGCAGTCCGAAAGAACTAGTTTTGCCTATCACATGATCGAAATACTTGTTTACTGCTTTGAAGGTGTATAGGGTAATGATAATATTTTAAATGTCACAAATATTACGCTACACACGGGTACATATGGTATTCGGAAATTAGTTATTGTATCACAAAGAACTACGAATCAACATTTGGGCAGCCGATAAGCGAATAGTCGGACACGTCACGGCATACAGGACGAGTATTGTAAAACACATGTTCTAGCAATTTATTGCCGTAAGACTTCACTAACTCTGTCACATAAGTATATTAAGCACATTCTTGTCATTACATGTTGGTGAGAAACCCCAATGCATGACTTTATCTTCATTCAATCAGCTTTGGACCCAGCCTATTCCTGTATCTCGTAGGTAGGCGTCGCCTCGGGGTAGTGGCGTTGGTGTTTTTCTCAAACAACTTACACGTGTCGTGTTTCAGTCGTAAGTGACACGGCGTCCTTTGGAATGTAGCGTTGATTGCTTGATTGTTGTGTTTTCTAATTGGAGACGCTTAAGCACACTAATCGTCACTGCTACCTGCTCTATTTGAGGCGTGCCGCTCTCAGCAGTAACACTAACACTGGTCACTCCACCACTTCAGTGGCCTGCCTATCTTCCGCTGTCCTTTGAAATAGTATCTGTGTACTTGCTTAACGATGTTATCACTTGGCATACGAAATACATTCTTTTTGCGGGTTTATATAATTGTTGGCAGCTATGTGAGTAGGCGTTATTGTGAACTGGTATGAAATTTATTAAATAGAAAAATAGAAAATACTTTAAGCCTAACAAACCATTATGTACAAAATTTATCTGCAAACTATTAATGACAATACGAAATATATATATATATATATATATATATATATATATATATATATATATATATATATATATATTTCGTATTGTATATATATATATATATATATATATATATATATATATATATATATATATATATATATATATATATATATATATATATATATATATATATATATATATATATATGATGTATTGTGTTATAACACAGTCACAGTAGGTGCGTAGAACGGGTCTCCTTCCAAGAGCCATCGCTTATTCAAGGACTGTATCGGGTGACAACAAAACATACAAACGAACATGCACAATTGATGGTTGATAGAAGATGATCCTTTGGACTGCAGGCGCCACAGAGGATATGTAGCTGGAACTAAACCGTGCCGCGCTCCGTTGGTGGACGTGCTGTTTAAAACGTGACTGTTCAGTTTGTCGGGAAACCGCAGCCGTGTTGAATAAAACCAGCGGCACGACAACAGGACATGTGGTCAGCTTCGTAGAGTCATCGCCATTCGTACACTCCTTGTTGGCCGTCCTTCTTATGTGGCCTCAGCCTCAGTTAGGCCGTTGGCGTCTCCTTGTAATCTATCTAGCCACTTCAGTCCACCACCTGTCCAGTGCTTCATGTTGTCAATACATCCCAGTTTCTTCTACTTCTTAACGAGCTTTCTCCTCTTAATGAAACATATCAAACCTTCTTCTTCCTTAACCAATACTTTATCTCTGGCCCATATGTTATTATTTTTCTCTGTCCAGCATATCCTGAGCATTTTGTGCTGTGCTCCCATTTGGATCGCATGTAAGTGTCTTGTCCCCTTTCCTGAGTGTCAACGACTCACTGCCATCCTGAGCAACGCTCCAGACAATGGAGTACACACATCTAGTCTTCAAGCTTATACTTATGTCATCGCCTTTGTTGGTCATAGCTCAGCAATATAGACTTACTCACTTATATCATGACGTAATAAACATATCATGTCAAATCATACACATTTGCGAATGTCATATCACTTACACTAGCGCATACACATACATCAAACGATATCGCCACGTGGGTCTGTTTCTACGAGCAGTCAGGCCGATTTATTGTGCTACATTGGTGGTGAAAAGGAGAAGTCTCGACTGCAGTACTCGTGTTGATGTAGTCGACTGTTGGCCGAGGTGGAACGTCTGCCGACGTACGCAATTAAGGTGTGAAGCAATGAAGCGTTTCGAAAGTATTTGTCCTGAGTTACATTGCCTGTGATCTCAAAACAAATGTCACAGGCAGTGGGTAGCGCTGTTTGCCCGTCCTTGCGAGCTCACGCACCAGCGGTAGTTTTATCAGAAACGTCGAGCCATGCGTTACGTGTAGTCAGCTGAAACACACGACAACGCTGATTTGGTGTGTTTTGAAACAGCCTATGACTTTGGAGTTCGTGATCATACAGCTGCTGTTGTTGGTCTATCTGCTTCAGTTGCTGCTGAATTGTAGTCTTTTGAAACACGCGCGCATGCACGCACGCGCACACGAGCACGCACGCGTATACACAGGCACGCACACATACACACCCACGCACGCACGCACGCACGCACGCACGCACGCACGCACGCACGCACGCACGTACATATTCATCGCAATACGGCGTGATTATGAAACTGTTAGCCTATTCTCCATGCCGTATAATTGTTTATTTTACGGCAGTCCATCTCCGGTGCATGGGAACACTTAGGATGTTAAATAAGCAATGCCTTGGTCTCTATTTTAAGTGTTCTGTGAAACTCATTTGACTGATTCGGCTCGTTGGTCCTAGCGGGAAGAGAGTTCACCAGTATTTCTTGACGTACCCTTTTTACTGTCAACAGCTTTATCGTCGCCATAAAGTTGTTACGCAGGCGCCGTCGTAAGTGTATCAGTGTAGCGGCTGATCATCTTGGCACAGTTACTTGATCTAAGGTTCGGCAGAAAGACATTCGTCTTGACACATGCAACTATCTATCCAGGTCTTTACACGTGGGTTATGACACATGCAACTATCTATCCAGGTCTTTACACGTGGGTTATGACACATGCAACTATCTATCCAGGTCTTTGCACGCGGGTTATGACACATGCAACTATCTATCCAGGTCTTTACACGTGGGTTATGACACATGCAACTATCTATCCAGATCTTTACACGCGGGTTATGACACATGCAACTATCTATCCAGGTCTTTACACGTGGGTTATGACACATGCAACTATCTATCCAGGTCTTTACACGCGGGTTATGACACATGCAACTATCTATCCAGGTATTTACACGTGGGTTATGACACATGCAACTATCTATCCAGGTCTTTACACGTGGGTTATGACACATGCAAATATCTATCCAGGTCTTTACACGTGGGTTATGACACATGCAACTATCTATCCAGGTCTTTACACGTGGGTTATCACACATGCAACTATCTATCCAGGTCTTTACACGTGGGTTATGACACATGAAACTATCTATCCAGGTCTTTACACGTGGGTTATGACACATGCAACTATCTATCCAGGTCTTTACACGTGGGTTATGGCACATGCAACTATCTATCCAGGTCTTTACACGTGGGTTATAGCCGCTATAAAACGAAAAATGCTGCTTTTTCACGGTTTTATGCTCAATCTTCTAGGAAGATGTGGTTCTCAATTGACAATTTTTCATGAAATGATATAGTAGCCCGTCTTCGTGGGGTTCGGGGTTTGAGCGAGTCACCCTTCTTGAGAGAAATTGCTTAATTGTAAACTTTTTTGGACATCATTAAAAAATCCCTAGCTGATTGTGTATGCCCGAACTCCCGTTTTTAAAACCCCGAGGACGGGTCTAAATATATGGACAATATGTTCGGTGTGATGAAGTTGCGACGTGCTAAGGTATTCCTGCATTTTATAAACTTTTTAAACTTAAACACGCTTTCATACGTTAGCTGCAAGTGTGTTCTAATAGTTGTGCAACCTTATCGACATTAGCTAAGTTACATTAGTTACCTTGTGTACCAATTTGCTCATTACAAATTTAACTCGACTTTTGATGGGCGCTTTTCTGAAAACCAAACTGCGCATGTCAAGAAGCAGAAAAACGGAACGTGTATTCCGACGTTTGTTTCACAAAGGCAAGCTTGTAATAAATGAGGCACTTTCTTTGCTGCAATAAAGACAGTTCCTGTTACGAGGCCGAACCGTGTGTTGAAATGTATACCCGAACAGTCCCTAACGCTGATGGACGATTGCTTGGATGTGTTTGTTTCTCGTCCGATGTTTATTGACAAC
Organism: Lamellibrachia satsuma; assembly: GCA_033239005.1. NCBI lineage: Eukaryota > Metazoa > Annelida > Polychaeta > Sabellida > Siboglinidae > Lamellibrachia > Lamellibrachia satsuma. Next base: position 2,174,288 of record BSQZ01000022.1, on the reverse strand, counting down.
CGTCGGGTGCATTCTCGGGCGCGGCCACAGAACCAACTCCAGTGCAAATAAAACGTTCGTCCCTACTTGGATAACATTCTTTATCATACTTTGAGAATAAATGTGCTAAATTATCATTGCTCATTATCATTGCTCATAAATTATCATTGCGGGGGTCAAAAGTGAAATGTTTGTTGTCGAATGGTTGGGATTCTTTCCCAGGGCGGATGCATGATTTGACCGAAATTGTTTCGCGTTGATTCTTTATACCCTTTTCTCTCATGTTGCATATCTAACATTTTATACCTAATTGCTTTGTGAAAAACAAATAATCCAGTACATTTTCAATTGGTTTCATCTTACTTCTACCGGTGTTTTACAGAATAATATTAAAATGTGTAGAATAAGTTAGGACATACTACCCAGGTTTCAAGCTGTCACTGTCTTGCGCAGAAAAATGTAATCGAGTGTATCTACCTTTGATTTGTTGTTATTTTCTTCGTATTGTTTGCGTTACATATCGTTAACAATAAGTTAGCTGTGAGACATTTTGTGAGAGTTGTCAAAACGGGCGTTTTACCCCATGCGTGAGGCAAAACGTCCACTTAAGTAGGGCAAAGTGCCTCCTTCGATACAAACAATACGAACACAACAACAACATGTGGTTATATAACACACTGCCAGACACTGCCTGTTGAATGTCACGGTATAAAAAAGTTATAGGCTGAAACCTGGACAACCTTACTCTGTATTACTATTAGCCAGTAATGTATGCATGAATCTACCTTATATCGTTGTTTGTTATAATAGCAATAGTCAGGAACAATGTAATATGTTTCTGAGTATAAACAACTACAGTTAATTATTATTGTATAGAATCACGCATTCCCATACTGTCATGGGGCTTAGTGTTCCTGTGCGAGGAGCGTTTTACCTAAAGCGTTTTACCCCAAGCAGTAGCGATTCATACTATTGTTTTCTGTTAATGCACAATTGCAACAATAGGCCCGTCGATGTATCAACCCACTGTTATGTTTCCATTCGCCAATTAGCGTAATTACAACAATGGAATTTGTGCCACTGTTTTTAGCATGAAAAGTTACACACATGTAAAACTGACGTCCAGTCTGTGGAAGTCCGAACTACGGCCTGGACGGACGGCGAGTAGACAGACGTCAGTCTTGTATGCACCAAACTCTACAACGCACATCTTTTGAGAATGGAGGGTTCGCGTTTCGCCCAACAATGGGCGTTATACCCCCTTCTACTCTATATGTTAATTGAACATGTGTGCAAGTAAAATATACATATAGTTCTCGCAAAAACAACATGGGGTTCAAACATATACTGTGGTGCTCTGCTCTAAAGTTCTCAAAAGTAGAACATAATGCTCGAAAATACAACAGAACGTGTATTATGGTTCTAAAAATGCAGTATATTGCTTGAAAATACAGCGTGATGCTCACAAATACAGACTGGTGCTACAATTCCACAAACCCTGCACACGCCGTGTTTGTTCTGGCTGCGAGATTTCTAATCAGAGAAGCACTGACACTTTGCCCTGGCGAAGCACCCTATGTTTTTTTTAACATCGCACATTCCGACCACTTTCCTTGCAACCTGCAGAATTGCTCGTCTGCATTCCTTAGCCGTGAACTAGTATAAAACATGCAGTTTGACGTTACCCGCTGCACACATGTCTAACAGCTGGCAATTCCACATGGAAAGGATACCAGGCGCGGATTGTCGGGCATCACGCGTTAAATGTACCTATGTCATTATAAAATAAACTATTGGCATCAGTATTATCACATTGTAATGTTGTGTTGTGTTGGGTTAATAAATGAAAGAAATGTGTTTATGTGTGAAATGCTATCCCGAGCAGCAAGTTTTTAGGGACCGGAAGTGAGCATTTATGGGCAAATTTGCATAAAAGCAACATGGCGGCAAACGAGACTAGCGTGTCCTATTAAGATATCACACCATTCCTTCTCTTGAAAAATACTGCCATTATGTAGGTACAATTTTTGCAGGTCACTATATGTACGTCGAGGCTACTACAGGAAAGGCCAATAATCTGAAAGCCCTGCTGACATCACCGTACTTCCGGGGTATGGACGACCAATGTGTTGAGTTCTATTATCACATGTACGGCCGCCACATCGGCACCCTGAACGTCTTCTCATATGTAAGTACCTAGCCGTACTTGTTTTGCTCTTCTCTTGCATGACGTTTCCCGAAATGCACTTCACGTATGCCCGTTTCCGGTTGTTGTTTGAATTACCATCGCGACGCGTGCAAGACCCATTATCCGAGTAACGCTTCGTAATTTATGACTTGACGAAATATAAGCACTGTTTGGTACATTCGTAAGTCACAAAAGAGATGCAAAGCTTGTGTTAATACAATTTTATAATTTGGTATTGTGTATACAGTTTTTTTAACAAGTAACCATAAACGAACACATAGCGCTTCCCAATAAAATGGTGCCAAATAAAACAATAAATAAACCATGTTTGGGAAATAGCCCACTACAGATAATAGTTAGATACCGTAAAAAAATCTGAATACAGCATGTTACACGTTACGCCTACTAATTACGTTGACATACCTGGTCGAACGATATTCGCACTATACTCGCTGGATATAGAAAGGACAACGTGTCATAGACACAACTATTGAAACAATACCTTCAAACAATGTTTTGTAACGTCATACAAAGTTATAAAGGCAAATGTACTTTCTTATATAGCGCAGCATCCAATTTTTAGGACTACTAAAACGCTTTACACTTCACCCTCTAGAAGACCTGTTCATTCCAACACCAACTTTTCTAGGAAGCATTCAGCCACGGCGCAATTACTACACGAAGAATGTTCGTTCGCACATCCTTCACTATCTATAGCCAGATACTCATTTATGCATTTGAGTGAATGGAGGCAACGTAGGGTGACCGAATTTGCCCAACGGAAGCAACCGGATTCGAACCGGTTCTTTCCGATTGTTAAGCACTTCGCCACCACTTCTCACGTCTCCCGTCTCACGTCTGTTCATTTAACAATATTAACGTCATCTGCTTCTCCGGATATATTTCTTTCCCTCCATTTTACTCGCCTCTTTTTGTGTCCTTGCGTCAACGAGTGAATCTGTGTTTCTAACTTGCCCTGGCTCTTTGACACGTGCCTCTGTCCTCGGCACTTACTGCAGCTTTGTCACTTCGCCTGAAGGTAAACCTGTTTGTTCTACACGTCCAGGTGCTACTTGGAATACTGCCAGTATTCTTACGTTGTTGGCGATCTGCCGCTGTCGCCCTGGAGAGCGTATTCCCCTTGTCTCTGCTTGAACTATCTTGATTGCTTCCTTGGGCGGGCCGGTTAGCGCCACTTGATACAACACACAGACACACCGTTGTTCTACCGTTTTTTCCAGAATGTGTTGTGACGATGCGTCTAATGTTATCCTCGAATAGTCTGCAATACTGAGCCACACAGAGAAAACGCCAAAACTAGTGCTCTTGATAGTTGTCGCAATCAGGAACAGTAGTTTAGATTTTTAACTTTCTAATCGTGCTCGTTACTTGGCGTGACAGCGTCTTCTCAACTGTCAAATTCAGTCTCCTCAAATTGCTCAATGACAGTAAGAGGACTCGAACCCGGGTTCTCTCGATTGAGAGTCCAGTGTTCGAACCGTTGCGCCACCGCACTACACTTCAAATGTTTGGATCATCATGTTTTGATAATAGGTAATATGACTGCTTCAGTGATCCTCGGTGGCCTTCTGTGGTTGGACTATTACAATTGCTACTATGAGCCATAGGAACCAGTTTTCCCTCAATACTGTGTTACTTCCGAGTGGATTAATTGCCAAAAAAAATTATGTTCTTTGCTGTAGGTTGACGATACGGAATTTTCTCCATTGTGGCGTGCCTATGGTAACCAAGGTAACGTCTGGTCAACTGCCCGGATGACAATCCCGAGACACGTGGCACAGAAAGGCTACAAGGTTAATGGATTTTGATCTACATAACATTCTACTTAGTTTGTTTTGTGTGCAGCTTCGTGGTATGCTTGAAAATTGAGGGATATGTTGGAGCGAGTACATAAATCATCCAGTGCAAAACAACTCAGGCATATTTATTCTTCATCAATATTTGGTCAACGGCACTCATTTTTGTTAAGCGCTCGTCTTCATTGTTATGGTTTTTCCCGCCACATTCGCTCATACGTGGAATTGTTTGTGTTGAAATCTCTGTTTTTGACTATCAATTCTGCATAAATCCGGACACAAATGTCCATTGGTTGATTGGCCTGTAGCATTCAGATTCTATAATCCGCTATGAAATCGTTGGAAATCTGCCTTACTAGCTGCTTAAAGTATATTTGTTTCGATTAGGATCGAGTATCAGCATCTTTCTGACTTCCAAATATGCTTACATTAAACGGAATCCTCTAGGTTTCGCAGGCGATTTTTCCGTAAATTTGAAACAAATTCATTTAAATACGGGATATTCCTTCCAAAACCCCCAAAATCCGTATGGAATGGTTAAACCGTACGAAACGGCTCGTCTAATCGTAGCATTCTGGTTGATGCAAACATTTTTATATATTTTTTATTGTTCCCAGGTCGTGTTCGAGGCTGCCCTTCTGCGCACTGGCTACCAAGGTGATATCGCCATCGACGACTTCCGTGTCACCGACGGGAAGTGCGTCCGACCCACCAGGGACGCCTCCCAGATCGGTCCCCAGCGACGTACAACGACGACGGCGGAGCCGGACTATGATGGTGGCGCCACATAGTGGATTAGCGGGACATAAATTTACCTTTGCGGTTTTTGAACTGCACTTCGTTTGTTTTACGAGGAAGGAAATTCTTCGGCGTACAAACAGATGTTGCTGAGCATTAGTCAGCATGCTTGGCGAATGCAATGGCGAGGAATGTTGAGATCGTTGACTTTAAGAATGTTCTATGTAAACCATGTTCAAAACGTTTTGTCGTAGCGGAGACCGGGTACGAATGTAACAGTTTTCGAAAAAAAATACGTTTTGTGCGTGGAAAAATGTAATGCGTCAACTATGCCTCATGTTGGCTACCAATTTGTCTCGGCTTGGAGTTCGACATGCAAGACAATTTTATGCAATTGAAGATTTACGGAAGCATTGTTACAATTGACCCCAGGGGGCAATTGTAACACAGCCAAGGGTCAATTGTAACAATGCAATTATGTGTCATACTGTGTCAAATAATTATCTAATTAACCGGTCTTTGTTTATTGTCACCAATGAGGAGACACTACTGTGATCATGTAGTTAAACACTCTGGTCATTTCTGAAAGGAAAGCAATTAAAATATCACATTTATACATGTTTAGATCTACTCTTTGAATACAAACAAAACATACTGAACAAAACAATATTAGTCTTATATGTTGATTCGTATGTTTATTTAAACTGAAACGCTATGAATGACTACTGTGTCAATTATAACATTTGTTGCAATCGTCCCTGGCCTTACACATCACATGGTTTAAAGGTCAAGGATTTCATATTTACGCTATCGATGCGTTTGGAAATTGTTTTGCAAACTGAGCCAACATCCGCAATGTTCTTATGGGTCTAAAATCAAGACGATATTCTAAGAATATATTACTGCAATCTTAAAACATCCACTACATGAGAATTCTATTTATGCGCTTGAGAAAAGTTATTTTTGTGAATAACAGTAGTTTGGGTTTACCGATCTTGGCATATTTTGCATGAGAACAACAAGCCCATATACCCATTACACAAACAAGCCCATATACCCATTACACAAACAAGCCCATATACCTATTGCACAAACATGCCTATATACCCATTACACAAACAAGCCCATATACTCATTACACAAACATGCCCATATACCCATTACACAAACAAGCCCATATACCCATTACACAAACAAGCCCATATACTCATTACACAAACAAGCCCATATACTCATTACACAAACATGCCCATATACCCATTACACAAACAAGCCCATATACCCATTACACAAACATGCCCATATACTCATTACACAAACATGCCCATATACCCATTACACAAACAAGCCCATATACCCATTACACAAACAAGCCCATATACTCATTACACAAACAAGCCCATATACTCATTACACAAACATGCCCATATACCCATTGCAAAAACATGCTCCTAAACCCAGTACACAAACATGCCCATATACCCATTATACAAACATGCCCATATGCCCAGTACACACAAAAACACATCACTAAAATTAAATGTTAAACTTTAGGATATATAATTCTACATGCTTTTCGTTTATTAGACAAACTAGAGTAAGCAAGTTTGAATCAACAGGGTGAGAAATTATTATCCACACAATAATGCTGAGCGAAATAGTTTATATAGTATTGAAAACCACTCAACACGTGCTGGTCCTGTTAACATGTAGTGTAAATAAAAGTGACTAAATTAACATAGACATTATTAGACGATTTAAAATATAAGCGATACGAAACGCATGCGCATAAAATTCAGACGCTTGATACGACCTTGAAATTACTGTTACACGTTTGAATATATAGTAAGTGTCATGTGTCGTTTTTATCATGAGTCTGCACGGCTATGCACTATCACTATGTTGTTTCGTAATTTTAAAAGGACTCTAAGACCTCATTCAAATATGTTTAATAACGTATATCAAATACAGTTGTATCGATTTCGAATACGTCGTCGTAGTTTTGTACATACGTTCATGTATATACATTGTTCTTAAATCTGTATATCCACGGCGGACGTTAGTAGCGCTGTCAGTTTTACGAGTTGAATAAAATATGACCCAGCGGTTTTCTTGATACATGTTTGATGCTACGGTCTGTGTATAACAATGGCACAATATTCGCACTCATTAATAGTTTTGTTTTAGGGAAAGTTCGTCGCCTCATGCAGTTGTAACAGTTCATCTTCTAATGATACGAATACATAATTCCACGTAGAGACAATGCCAGGCCCCTGTTACTAGAACTTCACTGGCTGTCCGTGGCACGCAGAGTCGATTTCAAGATACTGGTACTAACATACAAATCCATGCACGACGAAGCGCCAGTGTATCTGTGTGAACTCGAGCGCCCATATCAACCGGCAAGAGCACTGCGCTCTGCCAGCAGTAACAGTTTGGAAATGAAGCGCACTGGTACCAAGGCTGGGGACGGCTCATTCACAGTGGAGCGACGTCCCCGTGGAACGCTTGACCGAACTTTATTAAAACCTGTGACACTCTCGCCAGCGTCAAATGTCGACACATTTCTTTCGTATCGCATATTAACATATATTCCAGATGAGCATTGTCATTTAGTCATAGCAGTTTATTTATGACTATTCCAATAATCTTATTCAATAATGTTAAATATCAATCTTATTGATATTTAACATTATTTTACCAATAAACTTTATCACTTAAACTATTACTATAAAATATTTTACTAAATTAATAAATTAGTTGGTATTTTATGTATTTTAATATGTTGTGAACAATTTTGGATCTGGTACTATACCAAATTAAATAAATTATTATTATTACCAGAACATAATAAACAATAGTGTTACATCCTCCCCTTTTTAAAGAACACACCTAAAACTGACCCCCGTGGGCTGGGAACCAGGCCACGGACCACAGTCACTTTTCCCATAGACGACCATTATAACGTTCTTGCGCCTACATTGAAAATGTATCCTACAATTTTTTGTTCACAGCAAATGACAGACCCACTACGACACCTGGTGTATGGAATTCGTGAAAATTACATACCTCCTTTTCGCAAAAATTGCTTCAATGCATGACACCCCTGCATTTCTGCTATGAAATTCTCCGGTTTCCAAAATATGAGTCCAAAATATATGCCTGATGGCCACTGTGTCCTTACGCAACTGGTGTACCAACTGACAAATGGCATCATTTCAAAGCTTAGATGCTACTGTGTACAAAAACATCACTTCTACTCACTCATCCATACAATTTCTACTCTCACAAATAAACCTTAACTGCACAATTAATTTTTTCCTTGGGGCTCTTTACCTATGTAATGGCGGACGGATTCTGACTGTGGTCCGTGCCCACCAGCCAATACGTATCCTCTGCGTCACGCGCGCCATCTGGGGAACGGACGGGGACAAATATGTTAAGAAATGTTCACTATAGGTGGCAGCACATTCAGTTGTGTGTACTGTGATCTGCAGCTGTACAGACTACTTGCCTGAGGCGAGATTCTATGACAATTCACTCAGAGATGTATGTTGTCTTACCAGGAAAATGTATTTACTTAATGTTGAGTTATTCCGTTGTTTGTGTTCAACTCGCTCAACCAGCTGGGTGTGGAATGTCGAGATCGAGAATTTGTGCAGGCTATAACTGGATCCGCCCACGACATTAGGTAAAACGGGCGAGTTGCTGCCTTTTCACTGTGTAATTAAAAAGAAATGAAAACGCGTTGAAGCACGCGACTTTGTTGTATACTGGCAATAACTTCAGATGTATGTTTTGCAACCAGACATCTTTATAATAAAGCGAGTCTAAACTGCCGTGTACAGTTCGTGCGTGTGCGTGTTTTGGTGTTATTAGTGCCCTGCGTGTAGGTGATAGAGATACGCTCTCCGATGGGGTGGGGTGATATAAGTAAGATACGGTTTGTGGAAATCTTCTTGTGTAGAGAGGAAGTCAGCCAGCACAGATATCCAGGCTAGCTGGTCGACAAACAGGGAGGCGCAGGTTGTGCGGGGAGAAGCTGATTAACAGAATAGTAGAATATCATCCACAAATATAGGAATCAGATCAAACCGACGACGACGCATATGCAGAATAACATTACGGATTTGTTTTTGTGTTGTATATTTTAAGAAGTGAAAGATGTTTGTAGCTTCTACGTGCACGTAAAAAACTACCCACTAAAACATCATAACGCAGTTAATTTTACCATACAGCAATCCTTATCAGTCGCTTAGTAGAATCACATATATTGGCTCTTAATCATTTCCAACTCCTGCTATATCAAAAAGCGCCGTTTGTGTGAATCAGCGTTTAATAGACTCAAATTAACAAGGCCCGATGTGATTTCATTAAGCTGAGTCGACTGTTTTACAAAGTTATTTTGAATGTTACACCCAATTTTAATGAACACATGTGTGGTCCACCAGTTGGCATCACACCAACAATCTGTTCGTCACGTGCTATGTTCAGTCTTCAGTCGAGGGGTGGGTGGAGTAGTGACGTCAGGCAACTCCATTATCCAGAGCAACACCCATTCTTGGGTCAAACAGACCGTACGTGTGAATTTATGGTCTAAATGAGCAAGAATAATTAATGCTTTGAAACTTTATTTCTTAAATTCGTTCTTTCGTAATTCACCCGCCCGCCCGCCCGCCCACACGCCAGCCCGCCCGTTCTTGTCGCAATTTGCATGTTAATAACCACTGATTTTTAATGCAGTTTAATTTTGTGCATGTTTGCCTGCTCTAGTTGACGCCACAGTTCCGTTTTTGAATCAGGTGTCCCGCACGCAGATCAGAAACAGGAAACTTGTGTTGCAAAAGAGCAATCATTTTATAGCTCACACGTACATTTAGCAACCACAACAACGGCGACTGGTCGACAGAAAACTACGAGAACTAGTGCGATACTTATTGAATTTTTTTGGTGCGGATTAAAGAGCGCAATTTGTTAGTCTAGCGAAAATAATGAGTGGGACTTCAAACCAAACTCAGACTATGTCTATCTGGTGGGCACGTAGCTGCACAATAGCTATTGCGTTGGGGGCGGGGGGGGGCAATCCTTGTGTGAGTTTGGCAAGACCCAGAACAATATAAAACTATCATTTAAACTTAGGCCTACATTTCTGTGGCCGCTGGTTTTTAGGAGTCGCGAACAACTGTATTTTTCAACCAAAACCCACAGAAGCATATATAATAATGTATCTTGCATAACGTGTTATTTACCTCTGCTATTAAATACTAATAAATGTGAAAGTATTCATGTTTGCCACAATGATTTACACCTGTAATGTGTTTCCACGACATGTGTCTCAGTGTACTTGGCCTATTCGTTGTCCCTTTAGGCCCAAATACCCCGGTCCCCGCACGGACTGCTAGACCAGGGATTTTCAAACTTTTATAAAACCGTACCCCGTGATGACAAGCTTTAGTTGATGCGTACCACTACTCGTCGCGGAGCAACGACAATGCTATGGGACGCCGCGCGAGGACATATATTTCCCTTCTACTGGTGTCCAGGGACAATGCTACAATCTTCTAGAATGTATATGTAAAATTTAATGAAATATTTGATAATCTAATGCGTGCAATATTTGTGTATACACACTGATATCAGATTGTTATGCAAAACAGTTGATAGGTATAAAATCAAACATTTATTTACAAACACGATGAAATCAATTAAAATGTTGTAGTTGCATGCAAATCAACGGTGGCGGTCATCAAGACGAAGTCCCGCGACAGATTCAACGTAGAAGTTGCACAACATTTTATAAAGTAATTAATGCTTCGATTGTTTTCTTTTCAAGCACTCAACGTAATAGTTTACATTAAATTGTGAAATCTTGTTGTCCTCCATCACAGGGTTTTTGTAACGTACCCCCTGGCGGATATACCCGTACCATAGTTTGAAAACCCTTGTGCTTGACCAGTCAGACGCTAAAACAACTCACTACAATGAACTGGATGCAGTACAGGTATCTGAAACCACCAGAACGCTAGCGACTTTTTATTAGTAGGGGTCTACTACAGCAATCAGTCCATCAGCAACAAACTCTCTGCACTAGCAATGCTGTGTCCTTTATCAGTCCAATCGCCCAATGCTGATAATTTTGTCTTCAATGCGACGCTGCAGAATTGTTCGCCCGCATAGTTACGTAGTGCATCACACTAACCAGGTGACGCATCAATTTCTATTGTCACTCACTTGGCGTTTCACACGCCAAGTGAGTGACAATAGAAATTGATGCGTCACCTGGTTTTGGCGTGTGTTCCAAGCAAAACGTTCTATCAAACGGGTCGTCTTCATTGTAGACTACCGAGCATACTGAGAGATTAGTGCAAAACATTCACCTATGAAGTAATTTAGCACTGCCTGCGAGCTAATATATGTCCAGTATTGAACATAACATGTCTGCATGTTGAATGTAGTTGGGCAGTACAATGTAGCGCTCGACAGAGACGTCGATACAATTTCCTGATTAGTCCCTGCGAGTTTGTTTCATATCCGCGTTCCGTGTCTTGCCGACAGAAGTACAAATTGTTCAGCCAGAGCGACACACAAGCCGTGTGTGTGTGGTCCGAATTGTGGTGTGGAACATGGTAAACATCATTGATCTCTTTACCTTAGTCGAACTTAGATAGGTCGAATAGCATCTACAGTGGTGAAAATCATATTTTCCCAAAATGGTTCTAAAAGGTACGTTCTTATTTGGCGCGTTATCCAGTCCTTAGGACTGTTCAAAGGTTTTTTTACTTCACGTGGCCTGCACAATTGTTTTCTGCATTTGATATTTTCAACTCCGGCTTTATTCCATTAACAAACATATGCTTTCATACCATGAACATTAGCAATTACGCTGTCAAAATTTGCTGGTATGAAATACACATATAGAAAAACAAATCCTAAACCAGGTCACTCTGGAGTTTTACTAACACTTCTTCATTCATGGTTTGTTTAACGCTCTTTACAATATCTCTGAGGGTTGTATTTGGAGTGATACTATATGCTTACCATATTAATGACCGGATGGTAAGTGTAAAGGTGAGTTCTTATGTAGCGCGGTGTCCAGTGCTTGGGACATCTCAAAGAGCTTTACACTTCACCCCTGGAAAACCTGTTCACTCCAACGCCATCTCGACTTCTCTGAGCAACATTCAGCCACGCTGCAATTACTGCGCGAAGAGTATTCGAACCCGACTTCTCTAGATTGAGAGGACGATCTGCTAACCCCTACACTACGCACCCCACTAAACTTTCTTATCCATAAACTTTCTGCACTCCTTGGTGAAGGACATATAGTGACAAGTCGAAGGACACAAATCCTTTCATAGTCGATACAATGTAGACCGTGAAACGCTCGCTGGTGCAGCCACGTGGAACGGAATTTGTTTATCTGCGATAGTTCACATCGCCAAAGATCTGGCAGATCAGCCTTTGGTATTTTAGCTTCAATGAACGTTTAAATGTAACATCGAGTTGAACGAATCTTAATGAAAATGAGTCCGTTCACTTATAACTTGAAACAGTAACAGTATGGTTATGATATTACTGCAACGACTACACCTATAGTTGTTGTTATTGCCGCTACCGAAGACGACGGTGATGATGATGATGACGATGATGATGTGCCGTCGTCGTCGTTAAAGATTGAATAAAGTATTGTTTTGCAAAATCGTCAGCTGTTCAAGACTGCAAGAGGTCGTGCATACCTACGTACACGTATGATTCATCAGAAGCTCGTTTCTACGATCCCTGACCTTGCTGTCTGCTACATTTGACAAGAACATGCCTTCACGCGCATGGTAGCAACAACAACAACGGAGTACGTGCAGGCTATTGTGTTAGCCGAGTCCGCGGTGGTGAATGCGGGAGTCGGGTAACTACCTCTTTAATGCCGGCTCCACCTATTCACCCCGTCTGAACAAAGACTCTTTTGGAAATGGAAATACTGGCTGCCTAAGACCTGCTTGAGTGGGTGTTATTGTATCTAGTGGCACGACATTGTTGAAAAGAGTGATTTCAAAGCAATGTAAACATACGGCCATTACTTCATTCGGGTGACGAGTCGCAAGGTTACTGTGCTTTTTGTGGAGAGTTCGTATCTGGCGTCTTTTTCCATAGCAGTAATAGTCACCAATCAGCCTCGCACGATAATAGCAACTGCTGCACTAGGCCGCGATCAAAATAACTCCTTTGTAAAGAAAACGTTTGTATGTTGCGTGGGAACTTTCGCAGTCGTCAATTATGCACATACAAATTGAACATTTAAAATACTTATCTCAAAACGTTTTGTCCCTTAAACATACAGCAGCTTTGCATCAGGTAAAACTTATCCGTTCCCTTGAAACTGTTGGAGAAACATTAACATAATGGCTGTCAACTTTATGATACCCAGTCATTTATAAGATCCCGCTTGCTTCCATTTAGAAGGTAATATTTCTAAAGTTGAAATATAATGTTACGTAAATGGGGCAAAATTTAACTAGCCTGCTTTGAACATTGTCTTGAATCTATGAAAAGCTCATTTTCTTTGGAGCAACTATTTTAATACTTACAATATTATTACCTGACTATAAATTAAGCTAACTTATTTGTATTGACTGATAATTTGAAATCGCAAGTAATGCTTCTTCTTCTGTCGTGTACTTCCACTTCCACTATACATCGCCTAGCTGGGGGAGCCATGTCACTGCTGCTTCGTTGACTGCCAGGATGTCCTCGTCGCATACAGGCGGGCATGTTGGGCATTCCAGTAGGTGGTTGGCAGTCTGGGGACATCACCGCAGGCACACACGGGGTCATCTCTATATCCAAGTTGGTGCATTTTGGCGTTGAATCTGCCAGCGCCAGATCGAAATCTGTTTAGCTTACACCAGAGGGGATGCTCCAACTTGTACCCAGGAGGGTGATTAGATGGCGTGTTGATGAAGCGTTTGAGTCGGGTGTCTTGGACTTTCAAAGGTGTCATGAGATGGTCATGAGCCCAGGCACAGCCACTGCCAGTCTCACATTGTTCGAGTAATTCTTTCCTCTCGTGTGGACGGTCTTCTTGACTTAAGCCTCTCGTTATAATAGTGCCAAGACTGGGGACGTAGCAGTATTCGACCACCACCACCATCACCACCACCACCACCTCCACCACCACCACCACCACCACCACCATCACCACCACCATCACCACCGCCACCACCTCCACCACCACCACCACCACTACCATCACCACCACCACCTCCTCCACCACCACCACCACCACCACCACCATCACCGCCACCACCTCCTCCACCACCACCACCTCCACCATCACCACCACCACCTCCTCCACCACCACCACCACCTCCACCATCACCACCACCTCCACCTCCACCACCACCACCACCTCCACCACCACCACCACCACCACCACCACCACCTCCACCACCACCACTATCACCACCACCACCACCTCCACCATCACCACCACCTCCACCACCACCACCTCCTCCACCACCACCACCACCACCTCCTCCACCACCACCACTATCACTACCACCACCTCCTCCACCATCACCACCACCTCCACCTCCACCACCACCACCACCGATATTAATGTATCGATCCACGTCACTTGAAACCTTGAATTTTAGATTCTAGCATTTAGAACACAATCGAAGATCTGTTCAACAACAACAACAACAACAACAACAACATTAGCATCGGAGGTCTTCTCAGTTTCGAGTATGACATTGCGCAGTACCGGCGTGCGAACTGGGACTGCTGATTTGTTCGATTTGCAAGCGCGAGCGCTCGTTCATGGCGGCGTCGTTTGATTTCGGCATCGGTCGCTCTTTTGGTTTCAGCTTTTGCGGCTCGTTTTTCGACGGCCGTACGCCATGCACTGCGATCGTGCGCCATCTCCTCCCAGTGCCTCTTGTTGATATCGGCGGCGTGGAGGTGTCGCTTTGTGCAGCCCATGTAGCGTAAGTGTCGTCTTCCAACATTTCGCTTTGCCTGCCATAGCTCGCCATACAGAACTGCCATAGGCAGCCGGTCGCTATTCATCCATGCAACGTGGCCGGTCCAGGTAAGTTGTCGGCTTAGAAGCATTGCCTCGAGTCTCGGCATATCGGCACGTTGCTGTACTTTGTTGTTGATCACCCGATCTGACCACCTGATTCCGAGGATGGCTCGTAATTGGCGTAGGTGCATCTGTGATAATCGCCGAATATGACTTCTACACAGCGTGTATGTCTCTGAACTGTACAGAAGACATGATAGGATGATAGCACGGTAGACCTTGCATTTTGTTAAAGCTCGATATTGTGTTTGTTCCATAATCGCGTAGTTGTCCGAACGAGGCAGAGGCCAACTGAATTCGAGCCGACGGTTGTTTATCGAGTCTCGCGGCGACGGGGTACCAGGGCGTTGGCAGGCCTGAGTAGGAGCGGGATCCCCGCACGAGAGCGGACTGGGAGTGATGGTCGCACACTGATCGAGAACGACGGCAGTGTGAGGTCCTTCCCGATCGACCAGGCGGCCCTATTTAGGGATGCCCCACCTGCCCAAATCAGGGGACCCCCAAGAAAACGCGGGGTAAAAAAGGCTCGGTCAACTAACTCCTGGCTGACACACTACGATTAGCGGGACTCTCCTATATGTGGTCGAAAAACACAGAAAAAAAAGCAGTAAAACAACAACAATAATAATGTATGGTCCTATATAACGTCGGTATCCACATAGACAAAGCGCTCACGGTGCTTACTTCATTATTAGAGCAAGTGTTCTAATTCAGCATTTCCCTGAGTAGGATATTTTACTTCCCCTGGCATAGGCCTCAGGCAGAAGGGACAATCGGCTTTCGGTGTCTCTTCCTAAAGACATAGACAAAGTGGGGTGAACGAAATTGCCCTAGTTTCGAATAGTAATAGGTGGACACGATCCCCGGACCCTCGGTTAACAGTCCGATGCTCTGACCGCCGAGCCACCGCCGCCCCACAATGTTATCATAATTACGCCATCTCATCCGTATAATTGTGTTGTAAGTGGGTACACTTGAAAGAGGAGTCAACAACTGGTCCCATAATTATACGTGGTCGCTGTTGTTCACAATCGTAGATCTCTATTCACGCTACTAGCTGGACGTCAATATTGTCATTGTCAAATTTCATTCACACGCTGTCACACCCATACAATAGCGGGTGGGGCGCCTCGTCTCGTTTTTAGACCCGTGTAACCTAAACCCCGTGGTGTATACGGGTGCAGTTGGTCCCCACCCATGAACATTAACACGACTTGTTCAAGGACACAGCCGCACAAGGACAAATGACGTCTTATCACATTCAGAGCTGTTGACACCTATACCTATCTGGCAGTTGTCAACATGTGACGTAAACATTATTACACGTGACATAAACAGTATAACATGTGGCTTAGTATTCATATCCACGCCTACAGATCTGACGGTGTCTGTCGTAAAAAATGCATCCGTTTTATGCGGCGCAGTTACATGAAAGATAAAATGCAAAAATATGCCACATATTAGATGTAATGTTAAAATCACTCGTAGAAGCCGGTGATGAGCACAAGAAAAGAACGTGGACTCCGCAACGTCGGTCAATGCATCACTGTCGTCTGTCAGTGATAAATCACGCTTTATTTGGGTAGTCCGCATAAAACGCGAGACACGTATGTTCACGGTTCTACAAACTCCTACGCAGTGTTGCGACACGGGCGATGCTTAGATTAATAGTCGTGGCGCCCTTGTTCGTGGACTCGGCATTTATTGCACTATAAACACATGCATCTTTGTCTACTCTCAAACTGGCAGATATTTTCAAATAAACTGGTATATTTAGTGTTCTTTCGTCTTCATCGTCATTGCCATTATCGTCATCATCGTCATTGTCATTATCGTCATCATCGTCATTGTCATTATCGTCATCATCGCTACCATCATCAGACAAAGAAAGAATAATACGAGTGAAAAACTATTGCACAATAGGTTAACCCATTGCACAATAGGTATTATAATAAATGCTTCCCGTGAAATTAAAATTGTGCGTGTTGAGTCTCAAAGTGAACCAGTAATTGGCCCTGTAAGTGTTGAGTCTCAAAGTGAACCAGTAATATGCCCTGTAAGTGTTGAGTCTTAAAGTGAACCAGTAATTGGCCCTGTAAGTGTTGAGTCTTAAAGTGAACTAGCTACAACATATATGGTTTTATTCTATCTACGTATGTAATGACGATCTGGTTATTCCAAGGAGGACAGATAAAGGGCACCGACTGTTAAGATGACGTGTAGAAAGAATAGGAATGGACATTGTAGAAATGTTGGAAATGATGACTTAACACCTGTGAAATCCTGGTAGTCTGGAACGAGAGAACCGTAGCGTCGATATATAATTGGTGGAAAGAAGCTGAACGAGACGTCTTACCTAACTGTTAGATTTAAACACTTGTATTTCTCATGTTCCCTGTGACTCTGTCAGAACATAAGTTAAATGTGACCATTCGACAATTGAGGTTTTGTTGGTGTAAACATTGATCCCACCAATAGGTTGCGGTCAGACAGATACCGAGTCAGGCCCAGGGAGATGGCAACTGACAGGACAAGATGGCGTGGATGGTGGGCAGTGATTGCTACATTAACATATCCCCGGGACTATTTATGTCCCTGAAACGGTATTCACCATCACCACACGTTGGTGAAAAGAGTGGGTCCATGATTGCCCACACAAAATCTAAAAAGTGTTGGTCAGTGGTATCGTAAACTCCCCCGCATAGTTGCGTTGCTTTATCTGTGTTGTACAGCCATTGACACATCCTTATTCGTGGACACGTGGTCTATGGTCGATATTTTAATCACCTCGTCTGCCCCCGTTCAAATGTAAGCGAGAATATGGCATGTTACAGAAATATAATTTCAGCGATGGAGTTACAACGGACAATGTTCCCGCTTCGATTGCCATCTAGCGGAATGTTTGAATCAGCGTTCGGCTGAACAGGTCTGCCAAGTTCCTACTGTCGATCTGTTCAACGTTTGGAAAAGTTACTTCGCAGTATTGGATAGTTCCTTTTAAATTGTATAATACTAGTAATAATAATAATAATAATAAATTAGTATTATTATTATGGCTATTACTGTCATCATCATCATCATTATCATTAAAACACCATCGTCAACTGATTTAGCCTATCGCGAACCCGGATCGTTGACGTCCAAATGTGTAGTGTGTGAATAGTTCAAGTTATATGCGCAGTCGATTTTATAAAAAAGGGCGAAATTCGCGAGTTTTCAGCGTCTCCATTTTCACTTCAATAAACACTGGATGCAGAATTAAATAATTTAATAGTTTTTCTGATGATTTAAAAAAAAAACCTTCATACAAAAGTTGCACAAACGAGCTAGCACGTCGTAGTGGATATTAGGTAGGTTTGAATTTTCGTAAAATCAATTTTAAATGAAACGAGCAAAAAAATCAAATTGAGGAGGAACCTTTAATATTAATTCAACATCATATACTTAATTCACTACCATATACATTTGGTGAGAATTCCTGTAGAGCAATGTAAGCAAACACATATTGTTGCCTGCCTTGTTTCCAGCTTGATTATTATTTCATAACGATTACCTTTATTTGATGTTGTTGTCGGAAATATAGGCCACTGCCGTATAGGCATAATACAAAACTATGGGAAACAATTACGTGGGCTTTGCGAATTCTCTGTCAACTCTGCTACAAGAAAAGTTATTTCGCAACAGCTCGAGACAAACGTCTGACAAATGTCGTAGTAGACACAGTGACGCTCACATTAAAGTCAACGGGGAGCACTGTGTGGGCCCTATTACATTGACGTGACACTATTTCGGGTCCACCCACTGCATGTGATAAACCGCTTTTCAATATGTTCACGGTTCACTGCACTACGGTATTCTCATGAAATAGAGGGGTGGGTAGCGATATGTTGAAGTAAGTGTGGGAAAATATGAGCACATGAACAATGAACACACAGTCACGTGTCCCCTGCACACCTGGGGCACATTAAGTTATTGAGACATATAAAAATGTACATTACAGATTTATGAATGTGTCATTATGATGCCAATATCTATTAATCCAATTTCTTTGAAATGTGGCTAGGTAAATACACAGATTGTTATCAATAAATGACCGTGTTGATTAGCAACAAATAGTTCAAGAATTATTGACACAAAAACGTCGGGATCGGATATTTGCCACACATTAGTTGTTAAATGAGCTGTGATTGGTCAACGGCCAACCTAGAATTACTGGTTCCGTCTGGTATGGATTTTTGACAATTTATTGGTTGATGCCCCTGTTTGGATAATAGAAAATTACACAAGGCTCCAAAAAAACAAAATAAAAAATAAAACATCACGACTGGTTCACAATAACGATTAGTCGTGTCGTTCGCTGTCGGTTGTTGGATCTTCTTCCAGCCATATTTACGTTCCAAAAAATAGGGATAATCTAAAGGCGAAGGGGTGCGTTCCGTTCCAAATAATTCGATTACTGGCACGTATTGAACTGACCCCCACAAATTCACTGAAATACTTAATAATGATCGCATTGCACACCCCCATAACATTATTTTAAAGGTTCACTATACGTATACTACATTCACAAAAGGTAATATCGTCGTTTTAACATATGCGTAACCTGAATTGATTATACACGTTTGATAACATGCGATGTTCTACTTGGTGGTTGCAGTTGGTTTTCGACATACACACAAATTATAGTATTAGCAATTTTTAATATAGGCGCATTATTGTTATAGGCCTATTGTTCAATGTCAAAATAACTGTCACACTTAGCTTGCATATTAATTCATTCATATTATAAATATGCGTAATATTTTTACAACTTACATAGTTAATATCATGTGCATATTTGACTCCGAGTATTTCAAATGTTAGCGACATATGATGTGAAATTTACATGATTTTTATCTAGTGTAAAATAACGATTGCTCAGACTAAGCACGTATGAATGTCTAGCCGTTTAATCGAGCGACCGAAGAGAGTGACTGTAAAGTCTTTATAAGAGTCAGTGACCTCTTATTAAGTTATATTGTGTTTGTTCCATGCGAACATATTAATGAATATTTTGTTTCTATCACTCAATTTTTATTTGTACTGTTAAACGGGGTCAAAATAAATGTTCTTGTTCTTGTACTTTCTTGTTCTTGTTCGTGTAAGTCACGCTTGGCTGAGTGTCTGTGATGCTCAGATACGCAAGGCTCTGTGTTGCCCCTCAGCATGGCGTCATGGTTGAATGGCCCCTGAATAACTACCCAGCGACGCAAAGGTTTCGAAACATACGTGAGAGAAAAAGTGTTGATTTACTAGTGCATGTACTCCATGGACCCTCCCAGTGAATCATGGACCCTCCCAGCGGAACTATAAAGTAAGATCGCTGCAATGGAAATGAGATGCTTCCGAAGAGAATCCTCGGTATCTCCTACACCGACCATGTCACCAATGAAGAAATCCGCAAAACCATCGCTCAACACGTGCGTCACTGTGAAGACCTTTTGACCGCAGTGAAGAAGAGGAAGCTGAGATGGTATGGGCACATGACGAAATCAAGCGTGTTCTCTAAATAAAATCATTCAGGGAACAGTGCAGGGGAAAAGAAGACGAGGAAGACAGAGGAAGAGATGGGCAGACAACATTAAATGGACAGGAAAGACCTTTGCAGAAACCCAGACACTAGCACACAACCGCCAAGACTGGAGCCGACTCGTGCAGCGTTCATTGGAGCAGCGCCCCACGACCGGGCACTAGCACACAACCGCCAAGACTGGAGCCGACTCGTGCAGCGTTCATTGGAGCAGTGCCCCACGACCCGGGCACTAGCACACAACCGCCAAGACTGGAGCCGACTCGTGTAGCGTTCATTGGAGCAGTGCCCCACGACCCGGGCACTAGCACACAACCGCCAAGACTGGAGCCGACTCGTGCAGCGTTCATTGGAGCAGCGACCCTACGACCCGGGCACTAGCACACAACCGCCAAGACTGGAGCCGACTCGTGTAGCGTTCATTGGAGCAGTGCCCCACGACCCGGGCACTAGCACACAACCGCCAAGACTGGAGCCGACTCGTGCAGCGTTCATTTGAGCAGTGCCCCACGACCCTGGCGGGTTACGGGATCAGTAAGTTAGTACTGCAGAAAAACGTGTGTTGTGTCGTGAAGTCAAACTTGTCATGAGGGATATGAACTCTACGGAACACCAGGCTATAACTGACAGTTGATCATAAGGGACACCTGATCACAACGGACACCTGATCATAAAGGACACCTCATCAGGTGTCCTTTATGATCAGGTGTCCGTTGTGATCAGGTGTCCGTTATGATCAGGTGTCCGTTATGATCAGGTGTCCGTTATGATCAGGTGTCCGTTGTGATCAGGTGTCCGTTGTGATCAGGTGTCCGTTGTGATCAGGTGTCCTTTATGATCAGGTGTCCTTTATGATGAGGTGTCCGTTATGATCAGGTGTCCGTTATGATCAGGTGTCCTTTATGATCAGGTGTCCGTTGTGATCAGGTGTCCTTTATGATCAGGTGTCCGTTATGATCAGGTGCCCGTTATGATCAGGTGTCCTTTATGATCAGGTGTCCTTTATGATCAGGTGTCCTTTATGATCAGGTGCCCGTTATGATCAGGTGTCCGTTGTGATCAGGTGTCCGTTGTGATGAGGTGTCCTTTATGATCAGGTGTCCGTTGTGATCAGGTGTCCGTTATGATCAGGTGTCCGTTATGATCAGGTGTCCTTTATGACCAGGTGTCATTTGTGATCAGGTGTCCGTTATGATCAGGTGTCCGTTATGATCAGGTGTCCGTTATGATCAGGTGTCCGTTATAATCAGGTGTCCGTTATGATCAGGTGTCCTTTATGATCAGGTGTCCTTTATGATCAGGTGTC
Organism: Lamellibrachia satsuma; assembly: GCA_033239005.1. Taxonomy (NCBI): domain Eukaryota; kingdom Metazoa; phylum Annelida; class Polychaeta; order Sabellida; family Siboglinidae; genus Lamellibrachia; species Lamellibrachia satsuma. The sequence continues at coordinate 2,152,610 of BSQZ01000022.1, read as the reverse complement.
CGTTGTGATCAGGTGTCCGTTGTGATCAGGTGTCCCTTATGATCAACTGTCAGTTATTGCCTGGTGTTCCGTACAGTTCATATCCCTCATGACAAGTTTGACTTCACGACACAACCCACGTTTTTCTGCAGTACTAACTTACTGATCCCGTAACCCGCCCGGGTCGTGGGGCACTGCTCCAATGAACGCTGCACGAGTTGGCTCCAGTCTTGGCGGTTGTGTGCTAGTGCCCGGGTCGTAGGGTCGCTGCTCCAGTGAACGCTGCACGAGTCGGCTCCAGTCTTGGCGGTTGTGTGCTAGTGCCCGGGTCGTAGGGTCGCTGCTCCAATGAACGCTGCACGAGTCGGCTCCAGTCTTGGCGGTTGTGTGCTAGTGCCCGGGTCGTGGGGCACTGCTCCAATGAACGCTGCACGAGTCGGCTCCAGTCTTGGCGATTGTGTGTTAGTGCCCGGGTCGTGGGGCGCTGCTCCAATGAACGCTGCACGAGTGGGCTCCATTCTTGACGGTTGTGTGCTAGTGCCCGGGTCGTAGGGTCGCTGCTCCAATGAACGCTGCACAAGTCGGCTCTAGTCTTGGCGGTTGTGTGCTAGTGCCCGGGTCGTAGGGTCGCTGCTCCAATGAACGCTGCACGAGTCGGCTCCAGTCTTGGCGGTTGTGTGCTAGTGCCCGGGTCGTAGGGTCGCTGCTCCAATTAACGCTGCACGAGTCGGCTCCAGTCTTGGCGGTTGTGTGCTAGTGCCCGGGTCGTAGGGTCGCTGCTCCAATGCTCCAATATATCTTTAATTTAATGGCAATGTTTTTTGTACTACTGCAATATATCTTTCATTTAATGGCAATGCACATACGCTGACTTCTCGCGTATCAGTACACTTGCTACTCTACGGAACGCACCAACATTTCAAAATCAGTCACCGGGCTGGGTCGAAATTGAGGGTATTAGAATTAAGTGTTTTTATAAAAAACGAAGAATGTCGTTTTCACGAATTTCGCACACGGGGTCAGTTAATTGGTATTTGAAGCCCACCACCCACCACGCACCACCCACCACCCACCACTTGATGCGATGGCGACGAGACGCAACTAGACATCGTGGAAGAATCTTGTATCGTCGTGAGCCACGGTAATTCGTCGTGAACCCGTTGTGGACCCGTCGTGGAATTAACACGACCCTAGGTGTTGCTCTCAAAGGAAGAAAGCAAGTAGCGAAATGAGAAGAAAAAATCTAAAATTATCAGGCTTGTTAGTATACCGAAGGCGACGTAAGCAAACAGCGCTGACGAAAAGGTTGTGGGTGAAACCTTGGGTCGAGAACAGGGATCCTTCAACAACAGATGAATGCGCATGCAGAGATCAATCTATTAACTTTCCGACTCCTCCGACCACCTGTTCGCCATCTTAGCGCTAAGTTCCGTACGGCTGTAATTCACATGACTGAACACATGCGCATGATTGAACAGTAGTCTGCGACGATCGCGACGGGTCAAAGAAAATCGTTGAATTTTTTCCACACAGCCCAGGAAACACTACAATGGCTACTGTGATTGTGGTATTTACCCTTATTGAGCAACCACTGGAGCGGCATGCGATACATTATCCTTGTAGAAGATTGTTTGCTGTACGTCCTTTTTTCTCAGTACTATTGGGTTCTGTTCGGTGTTCGCAGTCAAACACTGTGGCTTACAAACTGGGACGGTCAACCGTGCTTTCTCTACAGGAGCGTGATTACGTATTGGTGGTGACAACGTGATTACGTATAGGTGGTGACAACGGTGACATGTGAAATGCAGAGTGTAGGACATAACCCCCACGAACACAAACTCCCAGAATAAATACTTTACTAATTAAGATGACGCAATCAGTGAATTTTCAAACAGCTACTTATATCCACGAGGGGTTGCATCCATAAGGGGTTATATCCATGAGGGGCTATATCCATGAGGGGTTACCCCACCCCATACGTATGCAACACGATGGTTGAACTAGGGGGGTGTGTCAAAATCAGCATCCCGGAGGACATAACCCCCACGCGCATTAGCATGCGCATTCATTCATTTAAGGGTCAATTGTTTACAACAGAAATACGTAACATTTACATGCCTTCTGAACTTGAATATAATTATCCCGTCTCCGGGATGCTGATCTTGACACATCCCCCTAGTTCAACCATCGTGTCACCACCAATACGTAATCACGCTCCTGTAGAGAAAGCACGGTTGACGGTCCCAGTTTGTAAGCCACAGTGTTTGACTGCGAACACCGAACAGAACCCAATAGTACTGAGAAAAAAGGACGTACAGCAAACAATCTTCTACAAGGATAATGTATCGCATGCCGCTCCAGTGGTTGCTCAATAAGGGTAAATACCACAATCACAGTAGCCATTGTAGTGTTTCCTGGGCTGTGTGGAAAAAATCCAACGATTTTCTTTGACCCGTCGCGATCGTCGCAGACTACTGTTCAATCATGCGCATGTGTTCAGTCATGTGAATTGCAGCCGTACGGAACTTAGCGCTAAGATGGCGAACAGGTGGTCGGAGGAGACGGAAAGTTAATAGATTGATCTCTGCATGCGCATTCATCTGTTGTTGAAGGATCCCTGTTCTCGACCCAAGGTTTCACCCACAACCTTTTCGTCAGCGATGTTTGCTTACGTCGTCTTCTGTATACTAGCAAGCCTGATAATTCCACGACGGGTCCACAACGGGTTCACGACGAATTACCGTGGCTCACGACGATACAAGATTCTTTCACGATGTCGAGTTGCGTCTCGTCGCCGTCGCGTCAACAACATTCTTCGTTTTTCATAAAAACACTCAACTCTAATACCCTCAATTTCGACCCAGCCCGGTGACTGATTTTGAAATGTTGGTGTGTTCCGTAGAGTAGCAAGTGTACTGATACGTTCCGTAGAGTAGCAAGTGTACTGATACGTTCCGTAGAGTAGCAAGTGTACTGATACGTAGAGTAGCAAGTGTACTGATACATAGAGTAGCAAGTGTACTGATACGTTCCGTAGAGTAGCAAGTGTACTGATACGCGAGAAGTCAGCGTATGTGCATTGCCATTAAATGAAAGATATAATGCAGTAATACACAAAACATTGCCATTAAATTAAAGATATAATGATGCATTATTTTTATCAAAGTATAAATTAAATACATTATTCTTATTTATCAAATATATCACACCAATGATATTCCATATCACAGTTAGGTAGATATGTGAAGTTTCCCATATGCTGTAACAACTAACCCCGTAGACGGGGCGAGTTGTTACATCATGCGGGGCACGTTTCTTCCGGCAAAGAACGTGTGGATTGCAAAGCAAGTGTCGCTTAACAACTCGCTTAAAAAAACCTTTTGTCAACATAGACGTCCATGTCAAACGAGCGCCCGCCCAATGAGATCACAATACACGACTTATTTTAATCACGTCCTTGTTCTTGTCTCGAGTTACCAGTATGCTATGACGTCATTCAAGTGTAGATACTGAACGGTCAACGTTTATAATACTGTATATATCGAGTTCTCAAAATTAGAATATCGGCAAATACACGGCAAGATGTAATATAGTATGATTTCAAGTAATCGTTGTTTTTATTCCCTTTAATGTCGAGATGAGTTGCGTCATGACGGTAGGTTCTTTGGGCGATATTGTGTCTTATACGGTTAATAACTTTATCTTTATCGTGAACTGCAGTGGTTTGTAAGTCTGGCAACAGCTGATGACCAGTGGAAATTAACTAAAGATGCAATGACAACAAGAATTCATTTGCGTTTATTTACTTCCTTGCTTCCTTACTTACTTACTTACTTACTCACTTACTTATCCTCCTCATGCCTTGTGGCACATAAGACTCGCACAAGATCTCACACAAGATCTCATTTGCGCTTAGTAACGTTTTAATAAAGTTTAGTTTGTATATTAGAAATATCAGTACAGTACAGGAAGGCGCCATTTGCGGTATCTCGACAACTAATTCTGACTTGATGAAAATAATCCGACCGAAATAACGGGGGGTGCCTGGGCACCTGACAGACACTCCCTCGATCCGCCCATATTTTGGATGGCAATGTTGCACAAATATAGCACTGTTCGCGATATATTACCTGGTCGCACCAAATATATACTGTGCTTCTGCGCTTAAGAAGCGGCCAGCTGGCTGGAAGTCGGCATCGCTTGCAAGCACTGTGATGAGCAGTGGCGCTGCGAGTGTTTATTGATGTATTGCTGCTGTTGACTGCTTCCATCGAGAGCACGCGAACGGGGTTTTCTTCACGCAGTTTCGCACCAGAAATATGCCACAAACAAACCACGAAAACCGTCAACGATATATCAGAATATGCAAAGGAAGCATTTTTTACATCGACATGATTACGTTACTCTTTCGTAGATCTTAGCTGATCTGCATTGTATTGTTTGCGTAACCCGTTTAGCATAGTGCAGCCAAAATGGCGCATCAGTCTTCCAGCCTACTGATATCACACGTCGTTTTTGGAAATTTCAAACTAAGAACCTGGCATAGTACAAGCGACACGATTGTCTAATACGGCCATTACGCTCGCGGAGACTTTGCATAATGGAAACTTACTTTACATGAATTGCCGTTACAACTGACGCGAGTCTCAAACATTCTCGCCGACGCTGATGCGCCGTCAACGTCTAATTTAAATAAACGACACCAATTTGGTGACCTAATGTACGATTTCTACCGCACTCGCAGAATGAAAATTCGCCCTAGGTGCCGTTTAGGTGCAGTGAACATTAAAGAAATTGGGACATCAATTTGTCGTCCGCGTCCCCGAGGGCCAGTCACCCTGTATTTAAAGGGGTGTCTATTTAGACACCAGAACCCGTGTCCTCTAAATTAGTGCACACTGTCCACCTATCAATTGGGAGCCGCTAATGCCATTTTTAGTACTCTTGTAAGCGGAGACTGTTTATGACACACTGAGTGAACTGGTCAAAGGTGTGACTGGTCTTGAAGTCATTATGTAATGTTAGTGTGTGACGTCACTACACACGTGAAAACAGGAAGAAGTATTCAAATGCTTCCCAAAATGTGGTGGTAATAATAATAATAATAAAGTCTTTTATCGCGCTGTTCCAGTAATCAACGCATGCAGTTTTTAAAAGGTGTGTGTGTCTTAAGTGCTTTCTTAAAAGACGCGGTCTCCGAATGCCTTGAGGCGTGTAGGGGCACAGTCAACAAACCCGCAGAATGTGATCGAAGGGAACGTGTGGGTTGGTAATCACTGAAGAGTCGGATATGTAGGGCAGTGCAAGTCCGTGGAGTGTCTTGAATGTGATTAAACGAATCGTGAATGTGATTCGTTTTCCGATAGGGAGCCAATGCAGGGATGTCAGGACCGGTGTTACGTGTTCGTGTTGTGTTGTTTTAGTACTTATTCAAAACGACCAATGATTTATAAAAGACTTATATATTTATAATAGAGATTTTCTTTTAATCCAAACTATAAAGTTCGCTCACTACTACAACGTTTCGGCACCCCCCCTCCCCCCTCCCCCCCCCCCGGCAGCCTTCTTCGGGAATTGAACACTGGGACGACTTGGTTCTTCTTCTGCTCGCCAGAAATGGTTGTAGTTCAAATTCACAGCGTCTGATCGCTTTTATCGTAACATTATATGATATAGAATGGACTATATATATTTTAACATCTTGGCCGCCTAAATGTGTTTGAATAAACCATAATTTTGTAATATAATTTGGCCGTTATCTGTTTATGAATACTGACCTTGCCTTTCAGCATGCCATGTAAATATGACATTCGGGGCGAAACATTACAATTAAATAGATAACAGTTCAATTATATATAAAGATGGCGTATTACTAAAACACGTTTGGGCGGTAAAGATGTTGGAATATATGTAATTTATACTTTAGAGCAGGATTTTAGGGATAAAACGATCTAACTATGTTCTTTTATGGAGTGACGCACCAATTCTGTGTCGTAAAGTAGCCAGCCTGGAGGGACTGCAAACCTTTATCTAAATTCCTGGGCCATACAATGAGAGGTGCCCTAGGCAGAAACCCTGCACATTCAACATCAGCCGAAGAGATACGCTGATCTGCCACACATTATTAACAAAGTTCATATCGCACGAACATCTTTGGGATTGTCGTTGTGTTTTCACTGGAGACGAAAACCCTGCAATGCAATACAATACAATACAATACAATACAATACAATACAATACAATACAACAATACTTTATTCGTCTGACCAGGAAATTACAGTGCCGATCGATACGATATAACAAAACATTGTTGAACATTGGGTCTAGAGTTGGCACACCACATGTATACAGTATAAATCAGAAGTTATTTAATCACGTGTTATGTCTAATATAGCGTTAAGAACTGAAATGAGAGAGGGTAAAAAGAATACTTGTAGCGGTTTGTCTTTGTGTTAGGGAGTAAAACTCTGCTGCTTCTGTGACTGAGCCATGAATAAAATTCGACAAGGAGGGGGTGTGAGGGGTCTTGGAGTGTTCGACTAGCTTTATGGAACACTTTCCCTCGATACAAAGACTGGAAGTTGTCTAACTGTCTACCAACAATACGACTGGCTCTATGTATGACTTTATCCACCCTTTGAAACATTCCGCCCACAACTGTCTGCCCCAAAAGAGATAATACTGGAAATGACAGCATTATAAAACATCAGAAGAAGACCCGCACTAACTCCTCCTCTTGAGCTTCCTGGGACAGTACATCTTTGAATTTACTTTTTCATCATGCTCAGTGTTCTCATTCCATTTAAGCTTTGACTCAATCACAATACCCAGGTATTTGTAAGTTTCATATCTCACCACCTCTTCTCCCTTAAATACAAACAGGTTTAGGAGGTGAATGTTTTCGCCTAAAATTAATACATAGTTTTTTAGTCTTTGTGACATTTAACTGCAAAAAATTGTCATCACACCACTGTACAAAGTCACTGATTTCTCGAAGGTAGCCAGAATCATCATCATTGTTAACTATGCCAACAATGACACTGTCGTCTGCATATCTGACCAGTGGATAGACATTGTCAGTACTTTTGTAGTCAGAAGTGTAGTGTGTGTACAGGAAAGGTGCCAGAACTGTGCCTTGAGGTGTGTCAGTGTCCGTGTGGACGGTAGGAAACCGGATGCCTTCGAGACAGGGCTGGCAGCCTTGCTGGGATTGGCCTTGCGAAACACGCGGCGAACTTCTTCTTCATTGGTACGGGGGCATGATCTTCATCTTCCTGCACCGAAGCCGCGGCGAGTATGTTACGCATCTGCTCATGATCTTGCGAAAAGTCGAGGCAGTCGAAACGAGTTCTTTGACATATTCTTCTGGTTTCTGCGAGACGTTTCATTTCTAATTGCCATTCACAGAGCCACTCATTATTTTCATTCCATTCCATACCATGAGTCACTAACCATATCAGTGTTTTCACAAGGAACCGGGAGATACCTTAAATCATGGTTTGTTACCTGGCCATTATGTGCTTCCCGATAAGATCCGCTCACGCAGATATTATTGTTGTAGAGGCCCGCTCGGCGGAGCGGGACCAAAACGCGGTCTCATAAAAAGAACAGTTGCAGAGTTGGAAACAACGTTCTCTTGTTTATCGATCGCTGCCTCGGGGGATACAAGACAAACCAAACTGACGAGAACCCTTGTCACAGCCACTTCAATGGACAGACTGAATATAATTATATATGCAGTTGCACTAGTCGTGTAACTCCGGTTGTATTGATCAGTTGTTTTGATCAAGTTTCTAACTTGGTCGTCAGTCTGGGTCCCGGATGGTTCGGCCCATGACGGATTCGGCCCACGCCGACACGTGGATCGGCCTAGTCGTTTCGGCCCACGCAGACGGATGGTTCGGCCCTTTTCACTGAAAACTGTGTCGCTATTGAATTCAGCGACGGTCGATTCGGCCTACGCTAGTAGCAGAATTCTAAGCGGCGGAATTCTAAGAATAGTCGTTTCGGCCCACAACCTGATTAAAAAAATAAAATTATTAAATAATTGTATATAATTAGTATAGAGCAATATCCACAAGATAACTAATATAACATTATGCATTTAACGTTACCAAAAGACCGGCTACTATCGTCAAAGTTGAGAAATGTTTATAACTTGATTAGGCTTTTGACAATTCCATGACTATTGATTGTTGATATCATAGTGGTATTATATGTTACATATAATACGTTTTATTTATTACATATAATATTATATATTAACATATGTTAGAGAATAATACTCATTGACTTTTAAATTCAAGGTTATCAACTTAACGGCTAATATCGTCACATTTTAAACTTTGTTTTTGTATATATATTTATACTTAGGTAAATTTGGTATATATGTATTAAAATGCTTTTATTGATTACATGTATTAAAATGCGTTTATTGATTGCCTAATGTCAAGTTTTAAACTTGTTTGTGCACCATCATCTGTATATATGTTTATGTTTAATAAAATCAATGTAATTCTTTGCGCAGCTGTACGTTTTTCAAGATTCGAAAACGCTAATAATTTATAATATAACATTTCCCATTTAAACACGCAATTCGCAAATCAATTCATCGATTGCGAAAACGGTATGGGCCAAAACACCCGACACCCATCAGTCTCTGGCAAAGTCTCTGACTACGCCCGCCCGATACTGACCAACATTCTTATGGAGTCAAACGACCAGACTCGGCCTCTTCAACAGGTCAACCAACAATTGTCGATCCTCAACGTGCGCCTGGCGTGGGCTGAGAGCGGGCTGCGGCCTAGGACCGCGTTGGTAGGATGAACCGACCAAGATAAGTATTCCTACTGATACAGTGTTTGCGCGCTGGAGCGTGGCGCGTGACTCAACGCCGGCCGTTCTGCCGGGCCAACTAGGCGTGCAGTCGGCCGCGGGTGTCTCATTCCTGTCAGCAGCCACACTGACAGGTCGCGGAGTTCAGCGGAGTTTCAGCGCCGTCGTTCTTCGTTTCGCCGGTGTTTTCGCACCAGACACGCGTCGTTGTTTCGAAGTCTTCACATCCACGGAATTAGGATTTGGGGAGCAGATTGCTGATCTTCCCTCCGTCCAGCATGCTGCGACGAGGGGGCGCAGCAGCCGCCCTGGTGATCACCCTCCTGGGAGTCTCACGTCTGGTTACAGTGCAAGGATGTAAGTTATTATAGCGTAATACATCACTAGTCTTGCTAGCATTAACTGTACAATTTAGTCAAGTCACTCCTCTGCAACCCTTCCTTCGATTATAGCAAGCGGGTTAATAATAGTCTTGTCTAACGTCTCCGCTGCGACATGCAATCGCTAATTGAGCGAACATTCAATCGCTGCCTGTTGTGCTTGTCCGGTCTGGCCGGTGACGCCCAAGCAGTCCAGTGTACAGTCCTGGCTGTCGTGGTCAAGCCGTGTCCACATCTGAATGTCCAACAAGTGTAGGGATACCGGGTTAGTCGTGCATTCGCAATTGTCGCTCTCCAAGGAAGGCCCGGTCCAGTAAATTACGTAATCGTATCATGCCGGAAATAGCACCGACCGAACATCATACTTAAACTTCGTTTTAGCATAAAATCATATTACGTAGCAAAAACAATATATATTCTAATAGTTTGTCAGCACATATGTCTTTCAATTAACCCACTTTTTGTAAATATCTAATTTGACAGTTATGTGTTTAAGTTGAATCTTTCGGGGCGAACATCGTTTTTACGTTGCTCGCTGAACAGCAGTCAATATTCATAAAAAAATTTAAATGGTGGTTAATTTAAATGCTCTTGGGCAGTAAAATTGTTAGAATATATGTTGTTTATGTCACGTAACATGATTTTACGAAACAGTGATCAGACTTTGTGCCTTTGAAAAACGAGTCTGTATTCGCCACGAAAAGACATTTTAAGACATGGTAAAGATCGGTCGGTCCATCATGAATGTAGGTGCAATTATGTAGACAGGGAAAACATAACGAGCATTGCCGAGCAACATTTAAGCCGAGTTGCAACAACAAACCGAGGCTACCCCAGTAAACATTTAAGCCGAGTTGCAACAACACACCGAGGTTATCCCAGTTAACATTGAAGCTGAGTTGCAACAACAAACCGAGGTTATCCCAGTTAACATTGAAGCCGAGTTGCAACAACACACCGAGGCTATCCCAGTTAACATTGAAGCTGAGTTGCAACAACAAACCGAGGCTATCCCAGTAAACATTGAAGCCGAGTTGCAACAACAAACCGAGGCTACCCCAGTTAACATTGAAGCTGAGTTGCAACAACAAACCGAGGCTACCCCAGTTAACATTGAAGCTGAGTTGCAACAACAAACCGAGGCTATCCCAGTTAACATTGAAGCCGAGTTGCAACAACAGACCGAGGCTACCCCAGTAAACATTGAAGTCGAGTTGCAACAACAAACCGAGGCTACCCCAGTTAACATCGAAGTCGAGTTGCAACAACAAACCGAGGCTATCCCAGTTAACATTGAAGCTGAGTTGCAACAACAAACCGAGGCTATCCCAGTAAACATTGAAGCCGAGTTGCAACAACAAACCGAGGCTATCCCAGTTAACATTGAAGCCGAGTTGCAACAACAAACCGAGGCTACCCCAGTAAACATTGAAGTCGAGTTGCAACAACAAACCGAGGCTATCCCAGTTAACATTGAAGCCGAGTTGCAGCAACAAACCGAGGCTATCCCAGTTAACATTGAAGCTGAGTTGCAACAACACACCGAGGCTACCCCAGTTAACATTGAAGCCGAGTTGCAACAACACACCGAGGTTATCCCAATTAACATTGAATACGATTTGCAACAACAAACCGAGGCTACCCCAGTTAACAGTGGCTAAATCATGTTTTATTATTTTCTACTGCCCTACAACAAACCGATGTTTCACAAACAGTATATGATCGGATTACGTGGAAAACACAGACAATAGAGGAAATGTCTCGTGACAATATTCGCCGTTGGTTTGACTAACAAGGCCTCGCAAAAGTGCACCGAACAGAATGAACAATGTCCTACCATTTGAAACCACACTCGCTGTACGCACGCACTTTGATATATTTATTTTGCATTAAAGGCAGTATTCCAATATCACATACCGGATATTACGGTACATATTTGCAAAAAAGTCAACTTGTCTGTACACTGATAGGCGACTAAGCAATTTCAACGTCACCAGGAAGTGTATGGCTGACTGACAAAAAATGACATGGCTAAGATACACATTCAACGGCAAGACATAATCGCACGGCAAGAACGATTGTATTCACATTATCAGGCGTGATTCATTCATTCGGTGATTCATTCATTCGATGATTCATTCTCGTGAACAACGTTTACTAGTCTGGAGATAATATTGTAGACTTATGATATACACGCCTCAAACACCAGTCGTGGGATGCACGTTCTATTTAAATAAGCCACGGCACTGTGTTAGTAATGCATTAAAAAGTAATATCATTGCGTAACATTGGAATATTTGTCCCGATGTACGGGTGCAGACGCCACTGGGACGAGCTGTTCATAGTTTACAGAGGAAATATGTTTTGTGACACCGTCACCGCCCTGTCAGTCAGCGGCAGCCATGTTGCAAATTGTGGATACTTCAGTAGCATAACTGTTGTTATCTACTTGGAAATCTACCCCTACTGCGCCATAGACACGATCGGCTGTTGGCCCACACCACGTGACGTGCATGTGTCACATTCGTACGTTGTGTGGACCAAATGTTCAATGAAGCGTCACTGTTTGGTAACCGAGTGTCTGGCGGACGTGTCTTTTTAAGCAGTCCTAATACACATGCAGTTTACGATAGGCCTACATATGACCTGTCTAGCTGTTCTGGGTCATACCAGTCATTGTGTAACATTTTTGGAATTCCTATATTTTGTGTCGAAAAATAAATTAATGACGAATTTGTATACGATCTTATAATTAGCTTTATTCTTGAGAGAACAATCGGGGCAGACTGACTTGATAGGAAACGTTTGACATATTTATCAGCACGCTGTAAATACATTAATTCTTCTTTCAGTAATGAACACATATAAATGATTTGATCATTATTATCACACGTTGTCCTTCTAAACAAGCATTTGTGCGTGCGCAAAAACCCGTCCATTATGTAGCAGGTCGGGCAACCTGAGGCAACACGGCCCCTGGAGGTAAAGCCCGCATCACACTAGCCGATTTTTCGTCAGGAGACAAATAATCTTCAGTTGTCTGCTAGTGTGCTGTGAATTCCGACAAGATCGGGCTTTTCAGATAATATCTGACAGTGCTAGATCTCAGGACGTCCTGACGGGCCTTGTCGGCTAGTGTGCTGCAGACTCCGACAAATTGTCGGGGTTCGCGCGATTAGCGACCAACAGGAAGCGTGATTGCAGTCATGCGCACAAACTGTCATTGTAGGGTTCATGACCCAGTTAGACTTCCTGGTGTGTTACAGACGAATGTAGGGCACAGTAATTTTAGGTATGTGTCATTTTAAAAAAATCATATCATCTGACATAACTGCATTTGAGCAGGCACATTGGCAGGTTTGCTGGTAGAACATGTTGGCAGTGTAACTGTGGATTTTTAGATGATTTCAATAGGCGGAAGGATTTTTGGCAATTTTTTTCACCACAATGCACGTGTGCGTAGTAATTCATGCAGAAATTGGTAAACATTGATGGGCATGACACGTTCAGCCATTTTAAAAGAGTTAGAAATGTCTAATTTTGACTAAACTCCATCAGCATGTCAATGAAATGATGATGACGGCAGGTAAGAAATTTCATAATTTTTGATGGTCAAGTTTTCTTATAATCATGCAAAACGTTAACATGGCCACCAATTGGAAATGTAACTGAGTGCTGAACCCAAATAGGCACCATGGCAACGGAAATGCGGTAGCCATCTAACAGTCATGGAGAAGGTTTTTTTTATCAAAAATATACTGATTAAATGCATGGAAACGTGCGTCTGTCACCAAACAATGAGTGTGTACTGTGGACAGGCTGCACAAAAGGAAGAATTGTTAAATATAGAGCTATTAATGGCCAACTCAGATTTGGCTACATTCGTACAGTGACAGTGTATATGCTCAGTTACATGGTCCAACATAGAATCACACGAATCAATTAAAATGGCTGCTAACTTGCCTCATGTTGCGTGCGTTTACTTAGAACATTGTCTGTGTTAGGCTAGTTAATATTATATTATTATATATATTTTATTGATTCCATCTAGTCAACAAGAGCATTACTTGTTAAGCGCCGCTATTATTTAAACTTCGTAACCTTCTCTTTTAGGAGGTATCCTATAACTGATCTACTATATATACAAAATTTCAAACAAATGTACATTTTAATGTTGCACTATAACGTTTGATGTGCATCCGCTGATATGTTACGCCATTTGATGACTAATCAAATATATGGTTGTCAATAAATACAATTTAAAAAAATTTTCATCTGTTCAAATTGCCCGAAAGAGTTTATGGTAAGCTAAAAGCTTAACATAAGCGCATTTTTCTATTGGGAAATCAACGGTAATTTTCATAAATGTCTATTCACCACGTCTCAGTATCATTTGATGTTGCGTGCAGTTCTTTGTAAGTGTACGGACACAAGGAGATGAAGGTATGCAAGCCTAACCGTAGCTAACCCCATCTCTAGCTAACCCCATCCCTAACTAACCCCATATCTAGCTAACCCCTTCCCTAGCTAACCCTAACCAACAAGTGGTTTACAGAAGATATAACCATTCCCAAAGGCATAGGTTCACGGGAAAAGTGAACAATTTGCTTGCAAAGACAGACAGCCGTAGCAATCGCAAATAGCATGGTACTGACCGGTTGCCAAAATGAAAATTTGGTCAAAATTAGGGGGTATGGCACCAGTTTGTGAGGGAACAGGTAGCTATTTTGCACTAGAACAGTCATTGGTGATATTTGTTATGTGGCCCAATGCATTGGTGATATTGTGTAGCAAATTTGGACAGAATAATCGTATTTTGGTTGTGTCACAGCCACTGGAAGCATTGCGTATATCAACATTTTCAAATGTGGCCGCAATGGGTATCTGGTCATGTGATACCCCTTTATGATGGCGTATCCAAATCAAACAGTACGCCATGTACCCGAGCAAGTAGAAGCATGAAAGCAATCACATAAATAATAAAATTTAGCAAGTCTGACACAATGGAAATCACCCAAAATCCTGTTAAATGTGACAAAGTGTCACTTTTCTGACAAAGTTGCGCCATATTTGGTTAAAAATCAAGCAATTATATAAATATTAATGTGAAAATAAATAGGTGGTATATTTAAAGAGACAGTAAGTAGGTTTCATTGGTTCGCAATGCTCTAGAAATCTAGTATATATGGTTAATGATTTATCAGGTGTCAAAATTGACCTGTATTTAAATTATGTGACTGGTTTTCAGCTAATATTATGGGGAGGGCATTGTTTCGATTTGGCTGTGAAACAAATAATAATGACGTGACAAGCAGGAGTGTTCCATAATGGGTTTACATATACATTGTGCCGCAACTTGATATAAAATTGGACATTTTCTCCAAAAAAAGCTTCCCTATTTGGGATCATGACCCAGTTAGACTTCCTGGTGTGTTACAGACGATGTAGGGCACAGTAATTTTAGGTGTCATTTAAAAAAAATCATATCATCTGACATAACTGCATTTGAGCAGGCACATTGGCAGGTTTGCTGGTAGAACATGTTGGCAGTGTAACTGTGGATTTTTAGATGATTTCAATAGGCGGAAGGATTTTTGGCAATTTTTTTCACCACAATGCACGTGTGCGTAGTAATTCATGCAGAAATTGGTAAACATTAATGGGCATGACACGTTCAGCCATTTTAAAAGAGTTAGAAATGTCTAATTTTGACTAAACTCCATCAGCATGTCAATGAAATGATGATGACGGCAGGTAAGAAGTTTCAGAATTTTTGATGGTCAAGTTTTCTTATAATCATGCAAAACGTTAACATGGCCACCAATGGGAAATGTAACTGAGTGATGAACCCTGTAGTAAACATGGTAGCCCCCAGTGCCACGATGACAAATGGGATCATGCCTCGGTTAGACTTCCTGGTGTGTTACAGGGCACAGTAATTTTAGATATGTGTAATTAAAAAAAATCATATCATCTGACACAACTGCATTTGAGCAGGCACATTGGCCAGTTTGCTGGTGGAATATGTTGACAGTGTAACTGTGGATTTTTAGATGATTTCAATAGGCGAAGGGATTTTGTTTGTTTGCTTTTCTGCGTCTCCTTATCCTCCGTAGCATAACCAAGACCAATACAGCTAGCTTCTGTCTTCTTCTCCGCATCGCTGCCACGTGTGGTGTGAACTCCACCATGTTTGCTTAATTCCAAATTCGCCACTAGAGGCGTGTAATCGCGAAAGAAATATCGGCGACAAAATATCGGCTAGTGTGCTGCGAGCTGATAGCCCGACAAATTTAACCCCGATGAAAAATCTGCAGTCCCCCAACGAAAAATCGGCTAAGCTTAAGACGCCCCCCCCCCATCACGTACGCAAAATATAAAACTCTAAACGTCTACAAATCTGGTGCAAAATGAAGCTAACTTCTATCTGATACTCATCTCGAAATATAAGCAACACGAGACAGACGTAATTAAATAAGTGTGTTTTTTAAACTTCTATGCACTGATCTAATATTGCCAATTGTAAAATGGTGAAACTCATTATATGACGGTGTGAATCATGGACTTAATTGGTGACATGATAACAGACCTGGGGCCGAGTACATTTTCACGAGTAAAGTACGAGTACGAGTACATTGGTGATAGCTGAGTACGAGTACATTGGTGATGGCTGAGTACGAGTACATTGGTGATGGCTGAGTACGAGTACATTGGTGATAGCTGAGTACGAGTACATTGGTGATGGCTGAGTACGAGTACATTGGTGATGGCTGAGTACGAGTACATTGGTGATGGCTGAGTACGAGTACATTGGTGATGGCTGAGTACGAGTACATTGGTGATGGCTGAGTACGAGTACATTGGTGATGGCTGAGTACGAGTATATTGGTGATGGCTGAGTACGAGTACATTGGTGATGGCTGAGTACGAGTACATTGGTGATGGCTGAGTACGAGTACATTGGTTATGGCTGAGTACGAGTACATTGGTGATGGCTGAGTACGAGTACATTGCTCAAAGCTGAGTATGAGCACATTTTCATGAGTACGAGTACATCTTGTATGATATTATAGTAACTCTGTATAGTAATAACGTATTTTAAAAACACACATTGTGAATGAATTTATATAATTCAGGAAGAGTTGACTGGGAAACGGCAGTTGATCAAACTTTTTTATGAGGAAAACTGTAAAAAACCTATTTATGTTTGGGCCCAAAGTGGGGGTTGCATTCCATTCAAAGGTGCAATTTGCATTCAAGTGCAAAATGTGCAGGGTGTGTATTCAAATATGGGTTAAAATGTATTTAAATTGAAAATACTTTTCAAAATAAATTTTATAGCACAACATAACAAGAGAAAATAAATAAATAAATATAACCATTAAATATATATGATATATGAATCAATGAACACTGTTAGGCATGTTGAGAGGGTGGATTAGCACCTGCCAATATCCAGGGCTCAATATTCCCTTTGTACTTTAACCACACTACAAATTTGCACCAGACAATACTGGTGCAGGCTGTCTGACTTGAGTCACCTTCTTCAGAAGAAGACTCAGCTAGCAGTACTTAGCACTGTCACTTGTGAGAGCAACAAAGGCATTGTATGGCTAACTGATGAATGATCTTTTCATGAAGAACTAACTGGACTTCCTGGCTTAATTAAACAAACATAAGGATTATGGCCTGGACTGGTAACTATTACAACCATGGATATGTACTAGGGGTTTCTGACTAGGAAAACGATCAAAAGATGCTGTCTCTTGAAGCGAAGCCTTTGTGACTTCAGTGCATTCAATGTGCAGAAGAGTGGTCCACTGTATGAATTTGTGAAAACTCATCAATACCAAATAAAAATGAAACCACATCTACTAAATGTAACAATAATTATTACAAATCAGGGGCTATTACATTGCAATTAATATTGTTGTAATAGAATTGACACAATAAAAGTTTTTTTTTAATGATCCTGCACTAGAAAGCATATACAACTCAGCGAAGATGCATGCAAGAACATACACAAATTTGGTAATTTGATTCATATGCAGATAATACAATTTGCTACCATACTTTTTGAAAGAAAGTACTCAGATGTACTCGTAATGTACTCGTAAAATGTGAGTACATTGAACACGAGTACGAGTACTTAACCATAATTTCTACGAGTACGAGTATGAGTACGAGTATTTCAAAAATGTACTCGAGTACTGAGTACTTTGGCCCCAGGTCTCCATGATAATATTATTAATCAAGACGGGCTCGACGGTCCCAATGTCGTATCCCACACGCACATGGTCACAATATATAAAATGTATTACACATTACCAATTTTTACATTTAATATAATATGAACATTGCATAATTTACGTTCTGCTAGCATGTAGGGTGTAATTATGATGGAAAATTTCGAAACCAATATTATATTATGTATGGATTACAATTTACAAGGTATGTATTATATGTTAGCTAACTTAACTCCCATTAAAATTTAACAAACACAATGGCCTAAAATATAACCATCATACCATTTGAATATATATATATATATATATATATATATATATATATATATATATATATATATATATATATATATATATATATATATATATATATATATATATATACATATTTTAATTTCAGGCAATAGTTCGTTAACTACGTGGGAGGGTTGTGGACCGTGTTGCCCCAGGCAGAGGATCGTCTTGCCCCAGAGATGGGGCAGAACGACTTTGTTGGGTACTCTTATTATTTACAAATGCAACTCAGCTACGTTGTTTATTTACTGAAAATAGTTTTCCAGTGGGTAACACACATATTTGTCCACAATTTGAACACATTAAACGCTTGCTAAAGTAGTTTAATGGTGTACAATTTGAACGTTTTCCTTAGGGGAGTCGCGCTGCCCCACGTTACCCTACCGTCGATTCTCCCTGCTATGTCGTGCGAGAACTTCCGCATTGTTATGCGTCATTCAATCGTTAACATTCACGTCTCGTTCCGCACGACCGAACTGCGCGGGCTGTGAGCGTTCAGTTTGGTTATTTGTCACTGCCACTCCTTGGGCGACATTAAGACCGCTTTTTTATCAGTATTATCCAGTAGATTCGTGTAAAACAAATGCCGATGGAAACGCGGCGGCTCTAGCGTGTCGATATCGGTTCCGGACGAGGTGCCGCTTTATTTAGGTCACGCACATTTCATGAACCGCACGAAATAACGTGTATGCTTGCGTGCGTTGTGACTTCAGCAGTAACACGTAACATACATTGTGAATAGACGTTACCTTAACTCCCGTCGATCACCGTGAACACACGCGATATTATACATATGTTTGTAGGAGAAAAATATCTAAAAGTATTCCCTACAGCAACGTATCTTAATGGTCTCTCGATAAGCCAATGGCTTCCTTGTCCACTTGTCATCTGGGTTTTTGCTCTGGATGGCAATGTTGTTAAATCTAGCTCGAAACAGTGGCGTAATTATGGGGGGAACTTATTTTTCACCGTATTTTGCGGTGGCTCCGCTACATGGTAACATAGTAAATTAATGGGTGACTAAGCATGCCCACCCCACGCCACCCCATCCCCCTAGATCCTAGATACACCACCGACTCGAAGTCACGACATCTGAAGCCCGCCGCACGATGTGCGATAGTCACTGACGCGAATTAACTACAGTCACTAGACCGTCGTTAGCTAATCTTGAATACCTGCGACATGTCGTTGAATGCTACCCACGAAGCCTATGCCCTTATTTAGCGCGGTACCCAATCCTTGACTTGAACGTAGAACAACAGAAAAACCTAGTGGAGTATGTCTGAATAAATAATAATAAATAATAACACGTTATGAATAAGCACGCGACAATGTTGGACCAAGTCTTCGTGGCTTTATTGCTATTCTAACGGCAATGCCCGAAGGAAGAGGAAGTAGGAAAAGGGTGAATTCTGCAATATAATACTGGAACTAGAAAAACAGAAGAAGGGTACTTACTACTTACACTCATTATAATTTGAGTCTCCCGTCCGACACATTAATGGCTAGAAGCGAAGGTGTTATTGCATGATAACTGGCTATCGTCTGTGATCTACTGTATGATTGTACTCGATTACAAGGAGTGTAACGATACATCAAACTATCGATTCATCGATATAGTCGATGTGACGATGCAATACTATCGATAGTAAATTGAATTATCGCTAGCTATCGCCGATAGTACCGTGAACTATCGATAGTAACGATGGCTGGCGAAACAAACCATCAGGTTTACTTGTGTCGCTGTAATACTCTTTGTAAACGTGCTTTTTCAACCTTATTGGGTAATTTTACTTATCTACATCAACAATCGTCTATCAGATCAGCGTTACTCACGGATTTGCCGTATTTTGAGTCATCTGCCTCTTAGCCCAAGCGATGGCGCCACCAGTTAATTCTGGTTTTGGACTATGTCCCTGGCTGCTAAGCTTACATGATACTATCGCGATAGCTATGAAACTATCGCGATACTGTCGCGATGGTAAAATTATCCCCAATTGTATCCCCTATCAATTACACAAACAACATCAGGCAACTCGTCTAGGTTCAACAAACGAATCATGGCAACGCTGTTTCTGGTTGGTTCTTAAATGACCATTAAAACCAAGCGTGTGCGAGGGGGCTGATCATATTAGATGTGATTTGAGCTGAGATGTCTGTGTCGGGAGCTTGTCTGGCTGTTTCTAATAATGCATTCCTTTCCTTAGTTGTTCTTGAAAAAAAAGAGTTATTGTAATTATTAAGACTTCCGAATGGCACTTGATAATTACTGTTGTTAGAAAGTTGAAGGCCTTGTCGAATCACTGGCGTCAGGTACCAGTTACTGCATATATCCACCATGTCATTCAGTCTGACAATTGTTGTCCGTCCTGTAGGGCCGACCAGTTAAGTTCTGATATCAGATTTGCTTCAGTTCCGGGTGTTCGTTCGTAGTTGTTTTTTTATCTATCTTGCTGCACTTCTCTGGAGTCTTCCAATACTGTTTATGTTTACTTTTGTACTTTGAGGGGGGTCCAGACGACCCATGCGTACTCGACATGTACAACGCAGCTCGAAATGAGGTTGCCTGTCAATGTTTGCATGTTATATATACGACTTTCATAGATCATCACCGACATTACAATGGCGTTGGGCGCGTCATCTACTGTCACACATTGTGTGACGGGTTTTATGACTTGTAGCACAGGTATGTTGATCACATATTATGTGCTAAGATTTATCTCTACGAATTCTTCGTGCGTTTTTTTGGTCACATCTCGTCATACCGCGGGAGAATTAGCACTCTATTCCTAAAACGAAAAAAAATTCATGGTTTTGGTGCTATGCACCTAAAAGAGATACATATTGTAGTGCAATCTAACTATGTGCAACGAAAATCAAAATATCACCCCAAAATATCACCCCAGTGGTTTATACAGAATGTGTTCTAAAATGAGATGTTTATGGGGGGTGGGAGGTTGGCCTAAAAACTGGTGGGAGATGGGAAGTTGGCCTAAAAAATAGGTGGGGTGAGATTAGCGGGTGATGGGAGATTGACAGGTGGGAGATGGGAGGTTGACCCCCATAAATAGGTGGGAGATGGGAAGTTGAGATCCCTGCCACACCCCTCAATGATTTCTTTAAATAAAAAGTAATATTCACACGACATTGCCAACACATTAAACGCATTACACAGTAAAGTTGAACCTTTGACACATTCTCGATCCACTCGCTTGGTCAGCAAAACGTTTTATTGATAATAATAACAATATATTGATAATAATAATAATAATAATGTGACCTGCAGAACCAGTCAACGTCATTGACACAGCCACCTGATACAACGCCGAGATATATAAGCACAACCTCGATACAGTCACAAGTTCACAACAATGTATGTTATTACAGGCACTCGATCTGGGTAATTATCAACGAAGGCCATCGTCTCTGTGACGCGTATCAAGCCTGGCGCTGGCGTCTTTGTCGTGCTTCAATGTCTACTGTCTAGCTAGTAGGGTTGCTACGCTTGGTCTGCCACGGTTGGCCTGTTACGCTTGGCTTGTCACGCGATCGCTAGTATTTGTGGCGCTGTCTTTAATTCTCTTCGCGCACTGCATGTGTACCAGGTCTGCATGTGTCCTCAGTACACCCCTCTACAGCATTGAGGCCTGGACAACACACGCACAATACAAGAGAATAGACGGAATACTTTTCACCGTCGCTGCCTCAAATGCATCCATCGCGTGGCAGGACAAGGTCACGAACACAGCGGTTCTGGAACGTGCTTTCTTTCTTCAGCATATACACGCTGTTAAGCCAGAGACGTCTGAGACGGTTCGGCCACGTTCATTGGATGGTTGATGGTCGTATACCGAAAAGTTACCTATGCGTTGAACTTGTCACTGGGACTCGGTCTACTGGACCGGAATATGACCGTTACGCTATGTGAATTTATAACTTAGATATATATAGGTTGTTCACTTCATTGTCGTAAATAGTGTTTATATTAGTGACGTGGCTCCCAAGATTGCCTTTTATTTTCATGTATGATATGACAGATCCTCACTAAACGTTCTTCTCCTGAGCCAAAAAATTACCGAAGCCAGCGGTCACTATTTCACGTGACACAAGCACAGTTTTTACAATAATCCCAAAACATGACCCGTTTACAGCCGCACAAAATAGTATTTACCGAAGGATAAATCTTGCCAAAATTGAAGGCACGACTGAGATGTCAATGAACAGCGCCGTGTGTATTTATGGCTACATTTTTCCCCTGACCTTTATCACCGTTTCTCACGACGCCTCAATTGACATGGAATTAGTACCGCCGCTGTAAATAGCGAACGAAACGTCGACACGCTTCGATGGCTTCTTTCATTATTCGCTTTTTAATGGTTCACGAACTGTTGCGTCAGTCGGCACAGCTGATTTTACATTTTTGCGGTAAGCTGGTTACTCGGCCAAGAGAGATTCGTCTTGATGGTGGGATTATCAAGCACTGCATATTAGAGAAAACTGGTCTAAATAAAACGGGTAGCCAATCAGCGCTGCGTGATTAAGGAGCCGTCAGAAAACCGACCCGTTTGCCTGACACGTCCAGGCCATTGTCCTGGACGAGTTATTACACCCGGGGGTCTATGTACAGACTTGGCGAGCACTTGGATTGGTTATCAGCAGACACCATTAAGGCCACATATTTGATACAGTCTAGCGTTTATGAAATACTTGCCATAGGCATGGATCGGTGATCAGTAGACCTCAAATACGACCAATAGTGTGCGTAGTTCCGTTATACTAAAACGAATGAGAGTTGTTTGGCAAGCCCGGTGGTTCCGATGTCCATATCTACACTGTGTTTAGCAGCACCAGAGTGAACGGTTTGTCGGATTGTCAACCGAGATGTTCACTGCACGTTGTTCACTCAGCTGTCTAAACGAGTATATCGCCTAATAAGGTGTAGAATCATGTGAACGAATCGTTCGGCTGAATTTTTCCGAGACGCGTTGAGGTGGTGTTGGATGGATCGGGTCTGCCAGTTCGTGAAATGTAAAACTCCAAGACTGGATAACGCGATATACCAGAACACCAATTTTTTATATTTGTATGTGCTAATCTACTACAACTCTTGATGAAAACGCCAGTCGCACCATATTTTGTCGTTCTACATTAGTGACCTGTCTTTAGGCATGTACGGGTAACACTGGTATCTAAAGTGCATTGACCGAAATCACGCCGACACGCCAATAATACCGCAGACTGTGGCTAGATTTGGGTAGATTACCAAAGAGCAAGATCACGGCCTGGATCTAATATACACGGGTCAAGATCGTGAGCATGTCCTACCCACATAAGTGACAGTTACTGGACCACGTGCTTGGCTGCGTGGCTCGGCTGATCACGCGGAACAGCCGGAAGAAAGGGTAACCTTTTTTCTTGGCATGCAACGCCTTATCGTAGTGGTTACAAAAATCGAACTTCCTCTCTTGTCGTTGCCGAGCTTGGATTATTTTGTTCACTCCACGTTACTCCAGTTTACTCAGCTGTATAAATGAATACCTGGTATGAGACAGGGATGGATGTGTGAACGAGTAGTATTCGTATCGTAGTTGCAGTGTGGCTGAATGCTTCCCAGAGAAATCAAGAAATCAATGGTGTTGGAAGGAAAGGGTCTTCCAGAGGTGAAGTATAAAGTGCGTTGAGTCGTCCAATTCGAAAATGTGAAATACGCGTAGGCCAAGAGAAAAGACAACTGAAATAAACGTAAATAAGTAACATCTCTGTCTTCTTAACCGTATCAAAACGAACAATGGCAAACAAAAATGAACTACAAAAAAATTAACAGGCAGAAAACTGTCAGAACGAGAGTTTCTCTGCCTTATTTCATATCGCCTGTGGGAACACGCAACGTCATTTTGTGGAACACGAGAAAATAACGTCCACACAAAGGTATATCCTATGACTAGCCTTTTTTTCTACCATCTGACTTCCTTTCCGTTCCCGTTTGCCTAAGCCGGTAGTTGTTTGTGTGTTTTTTATACCTCGTTTTAAAGTTGAATACAACGGCGTCAGTCGTGGCGTTGTTCGACTTCGTTGATTGTATTCTCCTCGTGCTATGAGTCAGAACCAATTTCGTTCTATTCCTAGACATAGTCATGACGTCCTTTACGGTTGACTGTGCTCTTATCGTTTTTAACATAGCCTATATAGGCCTACTCCAAGGTGACTTATCATTGTCCTCTTTGTGTTAAAAACGGAAACATTTATTTTCAACATATCCCAACTGCAACGTGTGTTGTTGCTAGTTCCTTGAATTGTCCTATACGCAAACGTGTCGCGTAGAGTGGAACAACTTGGTATAACCCACTTCGTGAAGCCATTCAATTATTTCAAGTGGTTTGATCTGGTGTCTGTCGTCTGGCCTTATGTTCTCATAACGGCTAACTAGGTTCACGTTTTTGTACGTTAGTTTTTTGTAACCGGCGGCTGATTGTTCTTTGCAATTAATGTTCATGAAGTTTTTTATTCGATTTATCTCTTAAGTTGTGTTGTCCCTTGTTGCTCCCTTTATAAAGGACTGGAGTTAGTTCGTGTACTGCTGCCCCGCCCCAGCTGTTACCTCTTTCCACTTCTCCCTATCAGCAGCCTTCTCCCTCCACTTGTCACCCTCCTCCGACCTCCTTACATCTCTCGTTATGCCCTACTCCCGTCTCAGGCGCGATCTTCCCCATTTCTTACGGCCTCACAGTGTCACTGCCTCTGTTCCCTGGTAACCGGCCTTCCTCCTCCTCCATCCGAGCCAAGTGACCTGCCCACATCATTTACCTTCTTAGTATTCTTCCCGTTGAACTGAACTGCATCCCAATATCTTCACTCAGGTCATTTATCCTCCTCTTTGCTCCTGTAATTCTCTGGACCAAGTTGTTCTCGCAAATTCATATTTTCTGTTGTGTTACGCTGCCTGTGCCACCGTCTCGAGGCTATACACACGCTCTCATACATCTCCTTTTTAATATTTGTGCTATCTTTCTGCCCGCAAAGACTCCAACTACCTTCCTACCTGCATCCACTCCCGCTTGTATCCGACGACATATATCTACTTCCGAACGCCAATATTCTTTAACCATTCCGCCAAAGTATACAAAGCCACCTCCCGCTAGATCTCCTTCTTCTCAACTCCACTCTCATCGTCTGTGTACATCGTTTTCCTGCACGAGAACATTTTTTTTACTGATCTTCCTGCTGATTAATTCCATCGCCATGATAAACAGTAAAGGGCTAAGTGCACTTCTTCGCGTCAGGCCGATGTTATTCTAAAGCTTGTCCAATTTTGTGAACGGTTCAACAACTGTTGCGTCGGTCAAATCAACACGTGACTCGAGTTTTGTTGAGTTATGGACGAGCGTACATTGCACATTCACAACATATGTTTAGCAATGTACGCCTTGCTTTAAAGCGAAATGGGACCGAAATCTCAGGCACAAATCTAAGGACATTACTCCGTAGGAGACGTGAAAGGCGATCAGTTCTTACGTCAATTAGTGGTGCCACTTCTCACGCGTTGGCGGGAATTCTCCCGATTTGCTATGTGAAAATAGTTGTCCTCTCCTCCAGATCCATCAATCATGTGTTCCTATCTCCCGATCACAACACAAACCTCCCGTCTGGAATTAATTATCATTACCAAAGAGGTATGAACACGATAAATGTGATACAAAAGGAGGGAAAGAGAAAGAGAGGGGGTAGAGAGCATAAAGCAGAGACAGAGAGCATAGAGCAGAGAGCATAGAGCAGAGACAGAGAACATAGAGCAGAAACAGAGAACAGAGAGCAGAGACAGAGAGCAGAGACAGAGAGCAGAGAGAAGAGACAGAGCATAGAGCAGAGACAGAGAGCATAGAGCAGAGACAGAGAACATAGAGCAGAGACAGAGAGCAGAGAGCAGAGACAGAGAGAATAGAGCAGAGAGAAGAGACAGAGCATAGAGCAGAGACAGAGAGCAGAGACAGAGAACAAAGAGCAGAGACAGAGAGCATAGAGCAGAGACAGAGAGCAGAGAGCAGAGACAGAGAGCATAGAGCAGAGACAGAGAACATAGAGCAGAGACAGAGAGCAGAGAGCAAAGACAGAGAACATAGAGCAGAGACAGAGAGCATAGTGCAGAGACAGAGGACATAGAGCAGAGACAGAGAACATAGAGCAGAGACAGAGAACATAGAGCAGAGACAGAGAACATAGAGCAGAGACAGAGAACATAGAGCAGAGACAGAGAGCATAGAGCAGAGACAGAGAACATAGAGCAGAGACAGAGAACATAGAGCAGAGACAGAGAACATAGAGCAGAGACAGAGAACATAGAGCAGAGACAGAGAACATAGAGCAGAGACAGAGAGCATAGAGCAGAGACAGAGAGCATAGAGCAGAGACAGAGAGCATAGAGCAGAGACAGAGAGCATAGAGCAGAGACAGAGCATAGAGCAGAGACAGAGAACATAGAGCAGAGACAGAGAACATAGAGCAGAGACAGAGAACATAGAGCAGAGACAGAGAGCATAGAGCAGAGACAGAGAACATAGAGCAGAGACAGAGAGCATAGAGCAGAGACAGAGAGCATAGAGCAGAGAGAGACAGAGAACATAGAGCAGAGACAGAGAGCATAGAGCAGAGACAGAGAACATAGAGCAGAGACAGAGAGCATAGAGCAGAGACAGAGAGCATAGAGCAGAGACAGAGAGCATAGAGCAGAGACAGAGAGCAGAGACAGAGAACATAGAGCAGAGACAGAGAACATAGAGCAGAGACAGAGAACATAGAGCAGAGACAGAGAACATAGAGCAGAGACAGAGAGCATAGAGCAGAGACAGAAAGCATGGAGCAGAGACAGAGAGCATAGAGCAGAGACAGAGAGCATAGACAGAGAGCATAGACAAAGAACATAGAGCAGAGACAGAGAGCATAGAGCATAGAGCAGAGACAGAGAGCATAGACAGAGAGCATAGACAGAGAGCAGAGAGCAGAGACAGAGAGCATAGAGCAGAGACAGAGAGCAAAGACATAGACATAGTTAAAGCGAGTTCTGGAAGCGCCATTGGCGTTAACACAACTACCTCCGTAGCCTTGTGTGCACATTATTGGTAATTCACATTATGGGTAATTCACATTATGCAACTCTTCTGTTCCTTGTCTTGTGTAGAATACAAGGTTGTGTGACATGGAATGATTTCTGCTCAGTCGTGTTGGTTTGGAACTGAGTGGGTTAGAGCAATTGTTTAAATTGTTGGGGTTCTATGATGCTGGTTATTGTGTTTGCTAGTGGGGTCCAAAGTGTTATTTTCCTGGGAAAATAGGAGAATTGATAATAGTTCTTGCTGGTGTGGATGGTATTTAAGGCTTTGTTATGACTATGTCTGGCTTCACCGTTCCACGTTTCCGTTCCAGTGCCGCTGAATCCTGTGACATGGGGATCTGCGACAGCGACGACTGGCTCAGACGGCATCACAGGAAAGGTGATCATAGTTGGAAACGATACTATACCACAGAGCGGCACTATTCAACAGTGGGAGATATACATCACTGCCGCCGGCAGCGTTAGTCTGCAAGTATGGAGGTAGGTAGTGTATGTAGCACATGTTGGGTTCAAGACATGGCTAAGGGTATGTTTAGTGTAAAAACGTGGCTCTCAACATTGGGGACTGTCGGTCCCATCTCATTAAATATGGACGTAAAAGAACCAACAAGAGCGACGTGTATGCTGGTAGTGACCCCTCAATACCAGCATAGAAAGGTCGGCTTGGCGATAATATTCTGATAAAGGGCTGAGTAGTTGAATGAGGCCTCATAACACCATGACATTGTACTAACCACAACATACAGACTAGTCAGTTAATATAATATTTCCAAGTGTTAGAAACAGCTAGAACTAGAAGGCTACATGCACACGTTCATGTTTGCGAGCGAGCACAGTAATTCCGGGTGTTCTCATTTATCCAGCTAGCGTCGAGAACCAGTGGTGATATTGGCAAGATAGTGGCGCCACACGGTGGGCCATGAACCAACCATGTTGTAATCACCGGTGGTGGTTCACCCCAACACACATTGATTTGAACTCAGCCTCGATTACCCGGGCTCTGTGATGTGGTGTCACTGTCCTCCGTTAGCAGAAAGTGGCTGCCACGAATGTGTGAAGTCGGGGCATTATTAAAATTCAACATAGCAAGAAGTCTCACCCCAAAGCTAGAGGGCATCGTCCAATACCCCACTAAATATGCTAGTTTTCTATAAAAAAAGCCAACATTGACACATATATCTGCAGCCTGCGTGGTCGAGTAGGTATATGGTACTTGACCATACAGGCTGCAGATATATGTAGTAGGTATACGGTACTTTGCCATACAGGCTGCAGATATATGTAGTAGGTATACGGTACTTGACCATACAGGCTGCAGATATATGTAGTAGTTATACGGTACTTGACCATACAGGCTGCAGATATATGTAGTAGGTATACGGTACTTGACCATACAGGCTGCAGATATATGTAGTAGGTATACGGTACTTGACCATACAGGCTGCAGATATATGTAGTAGTTATACGGTACTTGACCATACAGGCTGCAGATATATGTAGTAGGTATACGGTACTTGACCATACAGGCTGCAGATATATGTAGTAGGTATACGGTACTTCACCATACAGGCTGCAGATATATGTAGTAGGTATACGGTAATTGGCTAGACGTTATTCACCGAGTATACAGATTCGGTAGAGTCGGTTAACTAGACTAATTAATGGCGAACTTTGTCCCAATCGCCAGATAATGCTGATTACGCCGGTGCGCATGATAGCATGCTGATCGGCTAGACTCTTAGATGTTGAACGAGACTGGTCTGGAATGAATATGTATGTCTTTATTTAATCAACACGATATTTAATATTTTTAAATAAACAAACTGAGCAAACGGTACTGCTACCAGACTGAGCGGCGACACCGGAACGTTCACGTTGGTCGGGCAGGTGACATATGAAGCCACAGCTACTGGCAAGCACGTCGTCAAAGCAACCGAGCATGGCGTCATAGATGTCTTAGAGGGAGACGTGCTTGGTTACTATTCGCCGACAGGTGGCGCCAACATCATCGCGTCCGATCCTACCACGTGTCCTGATGGTCAGGTAGGAGCAAACAATAACGTCAACATTTACATTTTACGGCTTACTATCTGCAATTGAAATTAGCGAAATGCCATTACATAATTGTCTTCACGAATGAATGAATAGCTGAACTAGTCAAAACCCTATGCCAGTTTGTTTAACTGTAGGTAGGCCTACCTGGGCCTTATGTAGCCTATATGTGTGTCCGTCTCTGTGTGCGTGCGTGCGCGCGCTCGATCGTGTGTGTGCATTGGATGATAATTGTATCGTTGTTGGTACCAGGTCTACGTCATGAGCAGTCTGCCGTTGTCGCTCGAACCCGGATACAACCGCGCAGCTTCTCTGGCGACTGACGTATGTCGACGATACTCCGTGCAGATCACTATCATCAATGGTCAGTTCAGTGCTACCCAATGTTTACCCTGTATAGTCGGTCCTGTTGTTGCTTAAGCGCACTGACAACTATAGCCCGGCATACACGTAACGACGCGACTGGTCTACGTACGACAACTTTTTTGCGTCGCCGACGAGTTTGTCGTGACTGCACTCTCACGACGCGACGCTTTTGTCGAAGACAAATCGACGAGTCGTGTCGTGACGTGTATGCCGGTACACCCTCGTCGATGACTTGTCGGCGACAGGTTTTCTGCCTCCTGAAATGTTTTGAGGCCCATGATTAATCAGAAGCCTCACAGTAGTCATAAGACTGTCTAAAAAAACGTTAAAATTGTGCAGTTAGAGTGGAACATTGAAGCGAGGAAAAGCTAATTGGTTGGTGGCAGGAGAGGCTTTGCTTGTACGACTCGAATTCAAAAGCGTACAGTAATCAAGACAAAAAACAAAGGCCTCGGAGGAAGTGGGCATATAGAGTTGGAACGTCCAGGTAAGTGACAATGCATAAATGAAGAGATCTGCGGTTAAACGGTGTCGGGGTACGTACGTGTAACGTTGGGGTACGTACGTGTAACGTTGGGGTACGCACGTGTAACGCACTTTGATTTTCGTAATTTTGGTCGAACCGCTGAACGTGGCAATGTCGCCATTTTTGCGTTTTTACATAAGATTCCGCTGGGCATTGGCGGACGTTCCTTCCACTACTATAAAGAGTGCGTGCATCAACCTGTTGCCGACGTGATGTCGTGACGTGTATGATCCCCTAGCAAAGGTGTCGCCGACAATTTGTCTCCGACGAGTTATGAGACAAATTGTCGCCGACAAGTTGTTGCGTCGTGACGTGTATGCTGGGCTTAAAGCCCTGCGCCATATTAATATAGCCCATGTTAACTTGTTTGTTAATTTAGCCTATTGTGTACAACGTGTTCTTTGCAGCTCGTGTCCAGTGGCGACCTGCGTTGAAAGGTTGGGTATTGCCAACAAATCCACAACTTTACAAAGTTGCCACGGTCGACATGTGTAAACTGCTGTGCTTGGAGGAGACGACATTTACTTGTCGCGCTGTCGTGTATGGCGCGCGTGGCCCCAAAGACTGCTACTTCGCGAATGCTACGCGTGACCAGGTGCCCCCTGAGGACTGGACGTCAATATTCGTCAACTACGACTACCACGATTTCGAGTTATCGAACACATCCACCGGTTTGTAATTTATGTTGATTGCACTTTTATCATGATTAGCTGTACAGTGTATTTATCTACTGTAGACGAATTGTGGTAGCCGAACATTAACCATTAGATAACTTTATCATAAAGTACAAACATAAACAAAGAGGAAGACGACTACACCCAAAACGTCTCAAGGGACGTGGGTAAGGGGAAAGCAGTGTCACTTATTGGGGAGAGGGGCAGATTTAAGCGCGCAACACGCTTTATGTGACGATAACAAAGTTATATTTCTAATATGCCTACATGATAGTCATAATGTGATAAAACGATCCAAGGGAGCAAGTGTAGGCCTACTAAATGTAGTTCATATGCGTTCAGAGCTGTTGAATATTGGAGGGTGTGTGGGGGGGACGGGGGGGGGGGTTGATGCAAACATAGCGTGCATTGCAAGTGGAGATTCGGATTCCCACATTATTGTCTCTGTAAAGTAGTCCTGGATTCTAGCAAACATTGGGGAAATGTGGGGTGGGTGCGCAACGTACACTTGAGCCCCACCCACCCACAATAAAAATGTTGGGGAAGGTCCAGCAATCAGAACTCGCGATTTGGGTACCGACGCCTAGCTTGAACATGAATTAGGACAACGTTAAAGTATTCGAGTGATGGGACAGCGCGCAATAATCTCGGCATGTAGTCGAAAGCCCCAATACGGGGGGAGGGGGGTAGAGGCTTGCGTCATGTAGGCTACATTTTTTTTATCTCACAGTCTCGATCTTCTTCCTGTGTCGCTACACTTTTCCCCTTCACTGCAGCCCGCATGCTCTGGCACAGGAGTTGTTGACTGCTAAGTCGTCTGCAGATCTGCGTCGGTTCTAATAACTATATTTAAAACTGACAAGCACTAATTAATTAACCTCGCTATATTTGTATCCCTGGTGATGTAGTATCTGTATATTATCATCAAGAAGCACAAGAAATGTGCTACAAATCGTCAGTTTATGGTTGAACAAAATCCGTAATAACCGCACGCCACATAGTGCGAGTGATGTCACGTGGTGCTGCAGTTTTACTAATTTTATATTTGTACATAGTTATTGTTAAATAGCTTCAGTGATATAGGCCTAAGTACATAAGAATTATTATAAAAATGAGATAGCAGGCCCGTCCTCAATGTTTTAAAAAGGGGTTTCCATACAGTACTGGGACGTTCGAGTGACGTGGACGTACACTATCAGACGGAGATTTCTGGGATTTTTTAACAGTTAAACAAATAGTCTCAAAAAGAGGGTTCGTGATCGTACACCGTAATGAAATCACAATGAAATGAGAGAATAACATTAAAACAGAACATACAGAAGAACAAGACGGCAAAAGAATGCTGGAACCATGCCATTGCGAATACAACGACATCCACGTTCGTCCACAGTCTCTGTGCTGGGTCAATTAAATTAGTTTTTGATCGATAGAGGTGGTAGTGTTGCGGGACACCAGCGCCTCTTTCGGGAATATGAGAACTCATTAAGCGAATCGCGATTGGTCGTCTGCTCTATCAAAATCGTGAACATGCGAGTTCTACCGGAGTCTAGGAATACTCAGAAAAAACTGAAATCAAAGTTCTTTGTTTAGGATGACTGGATGGAAATGCTATGCCAATGGCATGCTAATTTCTATGACTATGGTATGGGCTATGCCTAGGGTATGCCTGGTCTGGCACTGGTTCTGCCTCTGCCTGGGTTTGACTGAGTCTGAGGGACCGTCTTCGTTTCTTACAAAGTCAAAGTGTTGTCTTTCGTGTTTTATTGAATTTTTCAATAATACTTCTTTCATCACGTTCGATACGTCATTTATAAGTTCGATATATTGGTCATTGACATTGACACTTGTCACTGACACTGACACTGACACTGTCACTGGGTCTGGGAGTATACATGCCTGACAAAGTAGTTTTTTGACGAATGTGTGCTAAGCCTAACTTACGCCAAGGCCATGGCAAGGCTACTACCTAGGCTAAGGCTAAGTATCATGTGATGCTAAACAATTACTTAAGCTAAGTATTTATTTAGCATCACATCATACTTCGTTTTTTATGAGCCTTGCACAAGACAATTGTAATACTTCTGTATGATTAATGTGTATGAGTTAATAAAATTGAGGGATTTCCCCAACATTGGAGAAGTTGTCCAGCAATGGCCCAATACATAATTCCGTAAATAATACACATCTGTGTTGAATGTATTATTTATAACAGGTTTAGTATGCACCATGTATGATTAAACAACTTTGCTTTTATGTTACAAATGTTTGGTTTCTGTTTGCAGGCATCATCGTTGATGAAGGTAGGTGTATAATACACCCAGCGGGGGGGGTACTGCCATACCAAAGCCGTACCATAGCCCCATGGAGCACATGGAGAGAAATTAAGAAATTTAGGGTCACTAAGAGAGAATTATTGAATAATTTATTTAATATCTATAAGTGTAAGGTGGAACATTTTCATTGGGAAATTTCCTCTTTGATGAAAGAGAGAATTATCAGGTTTAATTGGGGCACAAAGAGAGAAAATAAAAAAAATTTCTTCGGAGAGAGAGAGAAAAATGGTCAAAAACAGGGGCATTTGCACAGCACATACATGTATACCTCAGTATAGGGAGTACCCCCCGGGATAACACAATTTTATTTCGAATAATTTTCATTAGCACAATGGTCAGAACTTTGGCCTCCCAATCTCGTCACTGCTAATGGATACCGAGACCATGCGATTTTGTAAATTGGAAACCATCTACAAGATTTGTAAGAGTTGTGAGAATGACAATATATATGAGCACCAGAAAAACCTTTTTTTACAAATTAGAAGTATTCCAAGTTAACATCAAAGATTCAACCCAGCAGTAAACCTTAGAAATACGTTGCGGATTTACGCTAAAGCGCCATCATTCAGACGTTTTCACAAAGTTGCTCTTGTAAGTTGTATTAGAGAAATGCAGTTCAGTATTCATTAGCTCTGGTCTTATTTCTTATCAACAGGTATAGCTTAAATTAACTTTCTCAAGCATAAATTACTCATCATCAACTACTCTTGCAGAAGCTTGCACTGAAGTCAGCGGAGGACCAATTGAAGACTTAAAGAATGATACGGCCATTGATCTGGTTATTGTGACAACAAAGCCAGCAACGTGTGATGCCACGGTTGTTGAGTGGCAGTTCTACGCAGCCAACCCAGGGATGTTCTATGTTGACATCTGGCGACCATCCGCTGGCCTCAAGTTCACACTTGTCGCAACAATGCATCTGGATGCTGCACAAGTTGGGATACAGGTACAAAATTATTGGCATATGTGGGAGGGGCATGACCCCCTTTTGGTGTAATTTTTTTCCATATATAACCTGTTGCACCACTACACGGTAAACTAATGGGTGACTAAGCTTGGCACCTCTCCTTTGACCTCCCACTGCGAGATCCTAGATTTGCCACTGTATAAATTGTGATGAATGAACAGACTTCATGATATGACTTTCTAATAATTGTGTCCAGGTAAACACAATAATTCAGAATCATGTGGATAAATTTCATTGAAAATATTGCCTTTAATGAAGACTCGTACATTATAGCAAAATTTAGAAGTTCATAAAGTGTAAATTGTAATCTTGGTTGCATTTTAGGGGTGATTTGTTAATTGACAAGGGGTCGTTTATACAGTGTATGTAGTCTGTCAATGATGAAAAGAGGGTTGTCATTGATGAGGGGTCTGGGCCTTTTTAACGGGGGTTCTGTTGTACTTGTGTCCAGTGAAACATGATAATACAGAATCTCTTTGACATTAGTTGAATAAACAGTCTTTGTAAAACACTGCAATGAGAAGCATCAAGCAAAATGTTTATGATGCAGAGAATGATAAATGTTTATAGAAATGTTGGAGCTGTGGATGTCCATTCATTTCACTTGTACAAGTTACTCACTGTGCTAATCTTTAAGGTAGCTGGGGTGGCTAATGTGTCAGTTGATTTTTTCTTCAGTATATGCTAGGAAATATTGAACTGAACGTCGAGACCACAAATAATCGTCTGGCACTAACGTCTTATTTCAGCAATCCATCATTAAAAAACAGTCATTTTGGAAATTCCCCTGGCTTCTTGAAAATGTTGACGATGTTTCCAAAGTAATGACCATATGTGTTTCGATCTTCAAACTAGTGTAAATTTGTTTGGCATGAATGTGGAACATCAGTATTATATCTACATAAATAAATCATGTTCATTTTGCCTTTGATGGAAGCCAAAACAGAAATGGCATGTAGATGTGACTTTGTGACCTGGACGGATAACAGGCTAATCAAAATGATCATTGACACTCTACTAATGTGTTTGTCAGGTGGCTGGCATAACCTGATATTGTAGACAACTTGTTACAAAAACTTACAAATACAGATTCGAGGGCCATTGTGGTGGCAAATTAAGGGGACATATCAGTATTATTAATGGCCATTATGTTTTATCAATAATACGTAAAAACAGCCAGTGAAAAGCATCACATTTCTAACATGATATGCGTATACCTATTGACATTTCTGTTATCTCTAACAACCAGGAAATGTTCCCTAATTAAATGTTTTATAAAAAAACTACAACACTTATGACATTGAAATGCAGCATATGAAAAGAACATATCGATGAGCAAAATCACTCAGTGATTCTGGAACAAATGGTAGAGGGGTTGTCCCTAAATTGTTCAATTCTGCTAAAATCTTCCTGTTTCTGTGGCAGCTGTAATTCATTTATGTTAACCAAAATAACTTGTGGGTCACCACTGACACTATCATACGTATATGTATGTCATTTATTTGTTTGGGGGTTTTCTCAAAATTATTTAAGATGACATTTTATGGGTATTTTTTCATATTTGCACAACTATTTTTAAAATCATGAAGCATCACCAAATAAATGAAGAACTGTTTTTTAATCTAGGGTATTATTTACTATTTTAACTACAATTTGTGAAGAAATGGTTGGTTTATCTTAAACACTTTTACTGAAACTATTCAGAAGAAGCATAGCCACCCCAGCTACCTTAAGGACAACCTTCAGGTGATTCTGTTAGATTTTAAATCATAGTTATTTTGTTGTAGAACGTAAAGTTGGATCCGTCTAAGTATATGCACATGCTGAAAGGTGACCTACTTGGTGTGCATTACCATGACAAGACACAAGCAAATGCTGTGGTTAGCTATGCTACAGACAAAGCACTGCCACTATGCTGCGGTCTGACCAGGGAAGATCTCCCAGTGAACCATGCGTCGTATAAGTTTGACGATGTACTCAAGGTTGGCGCAAAGGTCCATGGTGTCAAATCCGGTGAGCGGAGGGCACTGGCTATCCGTGCTGTTTTCTCCAAAGGTATGTATTAGTATTGATAATGGTTGCATTATTGTTTGTGTGTGAAGATGATGTATTAGTCAGTTGGTCAAACCCTATTCTATGTTCACAGTTCACATAGTTCACAGTTAATTAAGATATCAATGCTATAAACTAGACAAAGGTATTATATCAAATAAATTACTGCTAAAAGTCTTTTTAAACCCTATTCAGTAATCACTTATGGCTCCTCCAATAAACAATAGACAGTGCATGCTGACAGTATATGTGACCACTTGTGATCAATGTGTGTGATCAAGGTGATGTGTGATCAATGTGTGTGATGTGCTTGTTGACAGATGTGAAGCCAACAGCTATCTTCCCTCTGGATGAATGCCAC
The DNA here is from genome assembly GCA_033239005.1 of Lamellibrachia satsuma. Lineage (NCBI taxonomy): Eukaryota > Metazoa > Annelida > Polychaeta > Sabellida > Siboglinidae > Lamellibrachia > Lamellibrachia satsuma. The sequence goes on along the minus strand of BSQZ01000022.1, from coordinate 2,116,439 downwards.
TCAGATAGCAACAACATGTACGACATCTCTGGCAATGGTCTGACTGGAGAAAGACCTGCAGATGGACCAACTTTTACATATGGACCAAGTGGAAACCCAACCGGATCAACTCAGTTTGCTGGATCATCAAGCAACTACCTGGAGATAGCAAGGAACGACAAGACAGACACTAGGAATTCCATCACCATCTTGGCAACAATCTTCCCAACGAAGGAAACAGATGGACCAATCATCTACTACACAAAGAAAGACCAAGAGGGCAATGACATGGAGGGTGTTTCTTTGCGGTTGAGACGAGCAGGGCTGCAGTTCCGACTGGTCCGTCGGGATACAGTCTCTGCAGTGGGTGAAACTGCGGTCGCAGAGAATGTCATCACACTGAATGCGTGGAACTTTATCGTGGCAACGTACGATTCCAAAAATGGCACAGCAAAGTTATACGTGAATTCGTCACTTGTTAAGACATTTTCACTCATCAAGAGAGAATTGGCAACAAATGGAAGGATCCGGGTCGGCGCAGTGACGGGTGACGATCGCTACTTCTTTGGAAAAATTGCGTGTCTGCGAATTTTCTCCAGCAGTTTGTCTCAAGAACAGATCGCTGTCAGCGAAAATTGCCCCATCCGTAAGTAACATTTATAATGGTGATATATTTTTTTCAGCCCTTACGGATCCAATTGAAAAAACATGGAATTGAATTGTGTCTCAGATCGTGCATTAGCCAAAGAAATTGTTTGTTAGGATCGGGGCAATGTAGAATTTTTTTCACATTCAACCAGGAAATTGATAATTACGACTTATCTATTCTTTGACATGTATTGCACTTAAGTTTGCATTATATGTATTGAAATGTTAGTCATGAACCCATATAATAAATAGCATATTATCTTGACAAATTTAACAAGTACCGGAATGCCACTGGTGTATATCGATGAAATGTAGTTTAAAATAAAATTGCCAAATTGTCATTTTCAAATAGTGAATCTTGTGAATCTTCCAGCGTATCCTCTGTTGAGCGACTACCCCCAGATCGTGCCAGAAATCACTGGCACAGAGATTACAAGCAAAGAACTCACCCTGCAGTGCCGCTTCCCTGTCGTCAATGACTCGCGCGTCCAGTATGATGTCCGCTGGTACCTTGGCAACGACCTCAAGCAGAGACACACTGAGAAGGTCATCGTTGATCCCCTTGAGGTGGCAGAGGCATACAGCTCACTTCCTCCCGGTGTCCGCGATGCAGCTGGTATCAATGCCAATGACATGAATCACGTATGTTTTATGCATAGGGGTGATCTTAAATTATTGATCTATGAGACTACAAGAAACCGGTATCAATTCACCTCAGACCCCCCTTCCCTCTACATGAAATTTTGAATAACGTCGACTTGTGTGCAACTTCGTATTTGCTATGTGGCACATCAACCGTGGTGATGGAAAGATGCCTTGATGCACTCAAAGGTAGACCCTTTAACTATGAACTGTAATCGGAAAGTGAATGTTCCAGGGAAAAATACATCGATGTTTGACACTAACTGAAGCAGTTGGTAACTCCCGGAATCCAATTTTGTGCTGTGTCTTACATAAGTGTTTTGAGATTATCCCTCATAGGAAGCTTATTAATTTTCAGTTAAGTTAGTTACAATATCCAAGTTGCTGTAGCTTTAATGAAGCACAGTAATACCCATGTGCAGTGGACAGATTTTAGTCAATAGGCAGATTCCATCATATGGGTTCAGTGGAGTAGAGGTTAAAGGTCATGTAAACATTTAAGGGTTGCTCAGTATAAAATGATCAGAAGTTTGATATAATTCAAGTGCATCATATATAGGTGAACGAACACTGTCACACCCCGTTGTTCACTCACGATCATCTAATTAATTGCACTGTCTACCTAATAGCTACCATGGCATCTACTGCATCATTGGGGTAAATATGAATGCACTAACTTTGGGGGCAGTGTGGCAGTATCTCCTCCCAGGTGTCAAGGTCCACTCATCTCTTTCAATGTTTCTTTGCTTCCTTGAACCATCGGCCTCTGATCAACTGATTGGTGATGTATTTGTAAGACCACAGATGTAGTTATTAAGAGTCATTAACTTGTGTGTTTGCTGCTCAAACGACTTACTTTTCTGCCTGTCCGAGAAAGATGGAAACAGTGGACGAATTGATTGGTGAAATATATTGGGTGTTAGCTAGATGGGGTAAATAGCAACAGTTGTGAATTCGTGCCTGAATTGTGATATTTTATGCCACTGCTTTTAATTTTTTATGACTAACAAACATACTTTCCTGTGGTGTTTGCTAAAATGTTATCTTTATCAAGAAATTAAGACACCTGTTACAGCTGTTCAGCTTTATGTTATAACTATGTTTTGTTTGTAGGTGCAATGTCGCGTGTACACTTGTTATGATATTGACTGCGGCTACATCGAAAGTTATCCAAAGATAAGTGCAACGCTTCAACCAAAGGTCAAGGTAACTGCTTTGGGCCTGCTTTGAAAATAAAATTAATCTCATATTATACACACATAATTAAAAAAAATACATATTGTATTGTGTATTAAATTTAAGAAATACCAAAGTGCATCATGATACAGCATTCCTACCTAAACGACAACAAATGTTAAGTATGATCACAACTGTTTAAATATTAAACTATTTAAACAAATAAAATGTGATCATACCCAATATTTAGGTACCATGATTGATCTCTTAACATTTTTGTAAACTGTAGGTTTGCAATGACTGGACAGTTAGTTGTAACTACTTGGCAGTTATGTTTTAATATTTGTTGGTAGATTGTATTGTAGCAAATATTACCATAGTTGTTGATTGGTTGTCTCCATTGGCAGGTGATGACATCTGGTCCCCTGGAGCTGATAGAGGGTGCAGAGGGTCACAAGGTGTTGATTCATGTGAATGCCCCTCCAGATCTCATCTGTGGGAAGGACTGTACTATTAGAGTAGAAGTGGACATCCCGGATAATGACCCACTTTACTGCCCCCAGGTAGGTGGTGGGGTACATAGAGAAGCACTAATTCAGGAGTTGTAAGAATTAAATGTATTTCCACAGCCACATTTAATATCTTAGCTAACTTGTCAGCAGATGATTGAAATGTTGATATGTTGCCATGGCAATAATTCTTTGATGACCACCTCCTAGTGGATACCATAGAAATTACTTTTATTAGGAATCACTAGCTAGCATAGACACAAGCAAATAACTCATGCAATACAGTGGGATTTTATTGTTTTAAAAAACCTATGTTAAGATGATGTGACAAGTTGTAGTCTGATGTATGTGTTCAAAGTATCAGGGATCCAAGGCATTGTGTTAATACAGTCATGATATCCAGGGCAGTTGTGAATAGAAAAATAAAAGCAAATGAATACAATTGTCAAATGAAGTGGACAACATTTGTCAGATGAACAACATTTGTCAAATCAGCTGCACTGCACATTCAAACATCACCTGCCAAGATATAGATTACAAAGTTTCTTCAGTTAATGTGGAAACTGGGACAGAGGTCAGTTCCATAGTTAATGTTAATATTATGTTAAGCATTCAAGAGTGCCATGGCTTGAGCAGTGGCCTCTCATTTTGACTTGTCAACATCTTTCAGTCCTGCCTGCATTGCCATTTCAGTTTGTTGGTAAACTTTGTGGTGAGTATAGGTAATACGATTATTTTCAGTCTGATTTACTAATGTCACCAATAACAAACAAATTAAATTGCTTCACAGAATGGTGCTCTTCTCCCACAAGTTGTCATTGAGAAAGAGTGTGGTGGCATCGCCTGTGGCCTGGTCATCACCAGTTCCAACTGGTATAAACCTTTTGTACTGACTGTGCGAGCGACGGCTGATGCTCTCTATGACCGCAGCCGAGACCTCTCCATGAACGTCAAGCAGATCTTTGTAGTGGATAAGAAAGATGATTCTGAGAAGCCACTGAAGACACTACGGGTGAGTTATTTGTCATGTGACATGTTGGTGTATGCTTCATACAACTCTTTCGAGCCCTTTCTCATATTACAATGTTGGTGTACGCTTCATACAAACCCTTTGAAACCTTTCTCATGTGACCATGTTAGTGTATTCTTTCTATGACTCTTTCGAGATCTTTGTCATATGATCATGATGGTGTATATCATCATACAGCACCTTTGAGACCTTTACCATATGACCACTTGGATGTGTTTTCTATATGCTCTTGGAAGTATTTTTGAGTTGACAACTTTGCGGCTTTGTCATGTGATTACTTTGGGGTCTTGTATAAATTGATGTAAGTTTTAATATGACCATTTTGAGGTCTTTATTTAATAGGATTACTCTAAGAACCATTCTTCACTTGAGATCTTTGTCATACGATCACTTTAGTTTATGTTACACAACTATTTCAGTCCCTTATTATTTTATAATTTTGAGGCAATTTTCTGGATCATATTCGGGACTTTGCTACATGATCAGTTTCACTCTCAGATATAATGTAAATATACATAACAATGCATTATTCTCTAGATTACTTGTGTTGAACTTGCATGAGGCAGTTGAAACTGGAAATTTAGAGCAAAACCATGCAATTGTGATGTATAAAAGAATTAGCAGCATTTCTTTATTTTGCTAATGTTTCTAGTCATTGCCTAATCATTTTGTGAGAATTTTATTTTGAGCATAAAAAACCCGCTAACCGGAATTATTACTAGTATGCCTACATTGTATTTATAACCATGTTTGTAAAAAGTTCAGCTATGTTCACCTTTTTAACAGTACAAAATGCACATTTTGCAGTTAAACATTGTTGACCATGACAGCACAGCTTACTGCGGCTCGGTGAATGACCCACACATGCGCACCTTTGATGGACAGTGAGTTCTATGACATTCCTCATTCAGAACCTTTTCCAAGTGCTTCAGTTTCTTCTAAGAAGTTGACCACACATCTCAACCTTCATAAATCCTTTTAAGGCTTCAGTAAAAATCTGTAAGAAAAAGATACTGCAGCTGCAATTGTTATAAAAACTGTACCAGATTTGTAAATGACTGTTGGTCTGAAGTGTTGTATTTGTATGTCAAAAAATTTGGGTTTTGTACTGGGATTATAAATAGTATTTCAATTAATTAATCAAGCTGTGGACACATTTTTTTACTTTCTGTTGACTTGTGAAGGGACATCAGCAACTTTCAGAAAAAACAAGGAGAATGATTTATTACCTTTTCATATTCACGTTAATTTATGTAATATGTAACATTTATTACATATTGTCTAATTTCCAGTATTATATTCCAACCAAATGCTACCTTACACATGCTAGACTGTATTAAGTTTATTTTTAACTGCTTATATTTTAGCTTATAGTCTAAACTGCTTTATTTTGTTGCATTTCTTGGCTTATATTAGATAACCGTTTAGACAACTTTTAGTGAGTAATTTATCTATATTGTTTTATTTTATACACTATATATTAAAACAACCTTGCTGGATTTTTTGTAAACTTAAATGTTGGTTGCAATTGTTGAATAAAGTGAATAAAGTCAATGACTGCAACACTGTCTTTCTCATTGCAGGTTGTATGACAACTTCTATGAGGGGGAGTTTGTTCTCTACAAGCATAAGACACTGCCATATGAGGTGAGCGTGTGGTTCATGTATAGTCAGGTGATGTGGTTTCTATTTGTTTTAATGTTCCCAATTTTACTGCTTGTAATTATTTATGTTTATATTTCAGTGTTCACAATTTTACACTTGCCAATGTAAAATGGAAACATTTGATCACATTCGGTGATAGCAATCTTATATCTGAAAGTTGCTTAAAACCAACATGGCTTTATCATCTTGAATGAGTCTCACTAGCCACAGCTCTTAAGAATACCATTGCCTCTCCAGGTGCATACGTTCTACCGTCGCTGCACAAGTAGCGCCACCTCTCAGGCAACGTGCAACTGTGCAGTTGCGGTGCGAGTGGACGACGACGTTATTGTCATAGATAAGTGTGGCCCAAAGCGGACTGACCAGGCATCATTTCCACTGACCATCACCCTGTACAGAAATGGTGAACTGACCCGTGGTACAAGCATTGTGCGACTAGCAAATGGCCTTAAATATCAGGTATGGCTGTAGTTCTTGTTTTTAGTTGTATACATAAAATGGCCAATTTCAAGGGGCAAGACCACAGTTTATTTTCCAGTTGGTATGATTTAAATTGTTTGCGTGATTGTAAAAGCAAATCCATCTAAAATTTGAAAACTCTATTGACACTGCAGTAGCTGTCCTTCCAATTATGGGTGACAGTTATTGTTAACAGTTATGTGCCTATATGTTCAGGAAATTTTTTTAGATTACATTGCCTGTAGACAATACTATACTCATTATTCCGAATGAGTAAAAAAACGTGATATAAGACTTGAATCAATAGACTATTTCTATATTTTTTCTGACAATATAGCTGGTAACAGCAGTATAATAATAATAATAGTAATAATAATAATAATAATTTCCTTGGTAATCATAACATTGTACAAACATTGTTTTGCCTCCAGCTTGTTCTCACTGTTTGTAGTTGCATAGACTAACACATTGATTAAATAGTCACACAGTTATCTTGTAGTGACATTAAGTCATTGTGGACATTTCCAGGTGCACTTGCCAACAGGTAGTGTTGTCACAGTACACGAGAGCTACGGACAGTTCCTCAATGTGTGGATGTGGGCGGCCGGCACAGAGTTCGGTCAGACTTTGGGTGAGTCATATTCTGTGTCGCTGTTCAGACTTTCCTGCTTTCCCACCAATGAAGCAAGCCACCTGGTCATCTATTTTAACAATCTTGTACATTTTTTTAAAGAAAGAAATTTAGATAAATTGAATAGAGTTTTGAAATGGTTGGATTTTGTTATTAAGTATTCCGCTTGATTAAACATGTACAACATCTCGCAACATATAACACTAAGTTTCAACAACTGATTAGTTATTGCTGCATTTATCTGAATGTGTTATATTTTCACTATTTGACTGATTTCTGAGCCAGCCTACACGTTCACCCCACTGGAAAACTTGATTATAGATGTGAATTTTGTTATGTCAAGTGCTGCCACCTAGTGATTATCCTGTTTGTAAAAAAATAGCATTTCTATGCAACTAGTGCAACACATTATATCCATTCCATAGGAAAACTTGCTTATTGGTATTCAAAACTAATTTATTCTGGTTTTTCTGTTGGGAAATAGATTAATAGCTATGGTATGCTACCTCCCTAATATTTAATATAATATGCATAATGCACATTTTCAAAGTTTTATTGGGCATGATAACGTATATCGGTTTATTTTCCTTAATGTGTCATGTTTTACATGTTATTTTGATGGCTCAGATTATTTGAAAAGCCCTTACAATTTTCACTATCTAAAAATTGCCCATAAATTAGCACATCTGCTTCATTGTTGTAGGTTCTGGGCAACACTGAATATCAGTTACCCCGAGGAAAAAAACTGGATTTTACATACCTGGTATATATATTTAGCATAATTAAAGTAGCCAAAAGGTACTGAGCCATTCTCACATTTCTGATGTATGTAGGTCTGTGTGGAGTGTTGGATGGTGTCAAAGAGAATGACTTCACCAAGGCAGATGGAACCGTCTATGTCCATGCGGATGTAACAGACCGATTCCCCAATGAGTTCACACTCACATGGAGGTATGTGACGACCCCTTTTAGTCTACCTGACATTGTTGGGTGTCATTTGAAACATCAAGACAGTTTGACTATTGTATCCGCTGACAATGACAACTTCACAGTTGAATGTTAAATGTAGCTCCATTTATTAGAATAAAAAATTTTCAATATGGTAAAAACTTCCAAACTTTGCTGCAGTTGCGATTACATTGTCTGACCCTAAATGGCATTATTTTGACAGAAAACATGATTTTATTTAACTTTTGTATTTTTGAATTTTTTGAATGTAGTCAATAGGTGAACTGTGCTATTTGTAATAATTTACAATATATTTCTGTTAGAATCATGTGAAGTACTTTCACTATCCAATCTATGCTGTCCTCTTACTAGTGCCCTTCAGATATTATATTTAGTTTGAAAGTAAGTATTTTTGATCAACAGCTCTCTGATTTTTTATTGTTGTAAATTTGTAAATTTTGTGCTCTGTGCTGTAATCAATCAACATATTTGAATCATTCTTCATAGCTAAGCTCTGTAAGTTCTAAGCTGTTTTGGTATAACATTAATTGTTGGTCTTTGTAAATACATTATTAGTCATAACTGGAGTGGCTCCTATGATAGCGACAGTGTGTCTTAATGGGAGCCACTGATCCCTACTTGTTTTAACATTAAAAGGTTTTTGTTTTAATTAATTATGGTTATCTATACTGGTTTCAAATAAAGATGTATGCACACTAGTATTATTATATATGTGTATATATTTTATTTGTGTATTTGCATATCTCTATTGTTTCATTATTTAGTTATTTTTTTGGGGTTCAAAAATAAACTTCTTGTTCTTGTTCATGTATTCTTTCTGTAGCTTTAAGTTAGCTGGGTCGGCTAACGTGTCAGTTGATTTTTTCCTCGTAACATGCTATGACGTATTGAGCTGAACATCGACACCACAAATAATCACCCGGGCACTGATGTCGTATTGCTGACAATGTTTCCTTAGTAACGATCGTGTGTGCTCGATTTTCGAACCACCTTTATTCATTTGTCGTGTATGTAGAACATATCGTCCGGTTACTGTGATTCCAGTATACATCAGTACTACACCTACCTAGCTAAATCATGTCCTTAGACCAGCAAATATCAGTGCTAACATAGTTTATTATGCCTTTGAATCTATAACTGAAACAGGCAAGTAGATGTGACCTGGTGACTCCCGGATAACAAGCCAATCAAAATGATCGTAAACATGATGCCCTGCCACATGTTTGTCAGATGGCTGGCATAACCTGATATTGTAGACAACAACACGTTACAAATGCAGATTCAAGGGCCCTTCTGGCAGCAACTTAAGAGGTAATATAAATATTAGAAATGCCCACGGTGTGTAGCACACATAATTCGTTTATGTTAATCAAAAATCTCTGTAAAGTTATCAGTGACACTGTTATGCTTATATGTATGTCTTATTTCTTTGGGGATTTTCTCAAAACGTTTATAATTTTGCATTTTTGGCTTTTTTCACATTAAAATTTTTTTTTTAAATCTTGTAACATAACCAAATAAATGAAAAACTCAAGATTTTATTAATCTAGAATATTATATAGTATTTCAACTACAACCTATGAAGAAATGGTTATTTTATCTTAAAAACAACTTAATCCAAGACAGGCATATAATAGCTTCCCCATCTAACTTAAATTACACTATAATCCTAGTTTTTTTTAAAAAGGAACTTTTTACTTTATATATATATTTATTATTTTCAATGACAGATTATATCATGTTCACTATGACACCTTCAAGCAGAGTTTCATAATGCTATTTGGTGTGAATAGGGTGAGTGCAGAAGACAGTCTGTATGCTGGCTACAGTCTGAAGGAGGGAGCAGTTGCGGACCAACTGGTGATGCCCAGTTTCATGTCCTGCAGCTGTGGCATGGAGCAGAAGTGTGCGCCCGACATGCACATCGAGCCCTGTCAGACAGTGGCGAAGGACGTTCAAGGTGAATGCACTTAGAGAAAGTTGAGAGGGTAGATTTGGATAATTTACACTTCCTGACTTCATCACAAAATTTTCATTATTCTATGTAACTAACAATTTGTATTTTGCTTGATTAATTTGTATTTTGATCTCCAGGTTTGTTTTACCCATCTCTCATTTGATCACCAGGTGTGCGTGTGTGGACGAAGATAACTGGGTGGCACATTGTGGCCAGTGCACGTCGCACAGTCAGGGATGTTGGCACGGCAGGCGATTGCAAACGTTTGTGCACAGAGCAAACAGATTTTGCATGTGTATCTGTGAACTATCAGAGTCGCGCTGCTTCAAAAGTGTGCGAATTGATGTCTTTGAGGAAGGCTGACGTTACAGATAAGTGGAAAGAGAGCACTGCTGCTGACGGTTTTGACTATTATGAGTTTCATTTGGTTAATGGTGAGTTGTTCAGATGCTTCTTGTTGCTAGAATGTCAAACTCTTGATTAAGAGGACTGAAGTTCAAATCTTCTTGCAATGTTTAATCAACTGTGTTAATGAAACCCTAACAATATACAGTATGGATCATTCTGTGTCAAATCAACCAATTTTCAGTAAATTTCAAAAGTTGATGTTTCAGAATTTGCTTAAATTTTAACGAATGAATAAGTAGCTATACCTGAGCACTTCTTCAAAGTGTGTCTGTAATGCCCTATGCCCTGTAATGCCCTGTAATGCCCTGTAATGCCCTACAGCGGGTAAGCGCCCAAAACGCACCCATTATTATTATCATTGGTTAAAATTTTTGCAAATTCTGAGACATTGACTTTTCGACGATTGGTTGATTTTCACATGGAAACACCTGCATATCAAAGAACAAATGTTGTGCTGTAATTGCAGCATGGCTGAAGGCTTCCCAGGGAAGAACTTTGTTTTGTTGAATTAACTGGTTTGATAGAGTAAACTGTGATATGTGTTTAGCTGTTTTAAGTTCCAGATACCTTGCTGTATGAAAACACTATTAACCTCTGCCTTGTACCAGATGACAAGGGGTTAATATTATAAAATAAACTTTTCTGAATTAAACGGGTGAATGCATACATTTTTCAAGATTTATCACTAAAAAATGTCTAGCCTCACCTTTCTTAATGTCGGTAAATATTTCAACTTGACCTGTTAGCATTTGTTATAATGTATTTTCAGCTGCTGAAGCGATCAAAACCAAACTTGAGAATGGTAAGTTAAACTACAAAGGAAACATCATTTGTAATCAGATTGACAACTATCATGATTCATTACTGTGTTTAAGATCTTGCAAAGGGAGGCCAAAAGGGGGGTCAAGGTTTAGTTTACCATGCTACCATGTAGTGTGTGACAGGGTTCATAAAAAAATTAAAATTTTAAGCCAATGGAGGGCCATGGCGCAATGACTCCCAAATACACCACGGTCATGGTTCAGTTAGTTTAACTTTGTTTTTAGTAACCAATAAGAAAGGTCATAGTAGTTGTTACACACGTTACAAAATGAATTGATAATAATGAAAACGTCTTCATTGGGCTTGAATATATCTTCGATCATAAATGTGCATAATTGTTCCTCTGTTACCCTAGAGAATTATACTCCCGTGTGTTGAAGTATCAAGATTTTATCATGGCTTTGCCATCCTTTTGCTTTGGCCTAGTGTCTGTTTTATAGTTGTTTTTTAAACACCACACTGAACATAGTTTTAATTTACTTCCCAATGCTTATAATTGGCTTTTTTGCTCTTCTAGGGGAAGATATCAGTGATGATCTGGTGCAGAAATCAGTCGATCCTATTGGTGCAATTCTCCACCAGTTTGAATACGATGCTGGCTTTGAAGCGAAGGTAAGTTAGGTCTTTTAAATGTAGAGTAGCATGATAGTTTTATTTTCACAATTGTCTGAAGACGCCATGATGAATGAATGAATTATTTTCATGGAGCTTGACATTCAGCTTATACAGACAACATATATTGTTACATCCAGATTTGCAATTTTGTTAAATTATTGTTAAATTACTTGTGTTAATGTATTCAATGTGATAACTTCTGTTGTCTTCACAGTTTAACTCATTGAAAATGTGCATAGTTGTTCACTCAGCAATGGATATATAAAACAAATGATATACTTCTGTCTGGATGTGACACTGGCATGCAAAATTGGGTTTAATAATGATCAAAATCAGAATTAATTTTGTGAATTGGAAAATGTTATAATATCCCTCAAGTGACTATCATGTGATGTCATGTGACATGCTACCACTAGTCGCTAGATATCGGCTCTACCTGTGATTCTAATCAATGCACTGAAAACTCATTAATATTCAATTAAGACTGAGCCTTGTTGTTTTACTGGCAGTTTTACCAGCTAGAAAAGTTAACTTAATCATAATTGACTTTGTGTAATTAAACTCTGCAATGTATGAAAGATTGTTTTGAATTTAAAATTACATTTACATACTGTCCCTGGAGATGACACTGACATGTCATGACATTGTGTTTTGTCAGGTGGTGACGACATGGCCAGGAAACTGGGTGGAGATTGATGCAGAGACCAAATGTGGAGATGGAGTGCGCCATTCGGGCATCTCAAAGGCCTGCGAGAAAGTCTCTATTGAGCGTGATGCGGCAGTGAAGGACTGCATGGCTGATATCAAGGTATGTGGAGGGCCGTGTAGGATCTGAGGGTTTATTGGAAGATGGGCGGGAGAAAGTGTAAAATAACCTTATTAGGTTGTGTGTTTACGTTGTTTTCGAAATCTGCTATATTTATGTAAAGTTCATGATTTTTAAGGTTTACATTTGGTCTTCTTCGCTCCCTATGTCCAATCCAGACTTCCATACTGCCCGCTATCCAGACTGCCCACTACAGCCTGTCCACACCAGACTCAACTCCAGACCGTCCTCTCCTGACTGCCCACTCCAGAGCACCCACTCCAGCCTGCCCACTCCAGACCGTCCACTCCAGACCGCCTACTCCAGACCGCCCACTCCAGACCGTCCACTCCAGACCGTCCACTCCAGACCGCCTACTCCAGACCGCCCACTCCAGACCGTCCACTCCAGGCCACCCACTCCAGACCGTCCATTCCAGACCGTCCACTCCAGACCATCCACTCCAGACCGTCCACTCCAGACTGCCCACTCCAGAGCACTCACTCCAGCCTGCCCACTCCAGACCGCCCACTCCAGCCTGCCCACTCCAGACCGTCCACTCCAGACTGCCTACCCCAGACCGCCCACTCCAGACCACCCACTCCAGCCTGCCCACTCCAGACCGCCCACTCCAGACCGCCCACTCCAGAGTGCCCACTCCAGCCTGCCCACTCCACACCACCCACTCCAGACCGCCCACTCCAGACCGCCCACTCCAGAGTGCCCACTCCAGCCTGCCTACCCCACACCACCCACTCCAGACCGTCCACTCAAGCCTGCCCACTCCAGCCTGCCCACTCCGGACCGCCCTCTCCAGACTAGATTTTCTTCGCCATTTCAACAGATAGATAATTCAGCATTTTATGAGTTTGCCTTCTCAGGCTGCAGGTCTTGGTTTTACACCTTGTGTCTTATCAGTTTTCTTCACCTTATCTTATACACTGCATATATACAAGACTGCGTCTAACACTGCTCATTTCTGTCATCCCAGGTGACGGGAGATGCGACTTGGGTGATGGCAGGGATCAACGGGCTGGCGGAACAGTGCCTCATCCATGTAAACTTGGATGTGACGTTGTGGGCAAATGATTCCATGTCCGGACATTTAATCCCTGACCCTCAAATCATCAGTAAGATGTGCCTGAATGACTGCTCTGGACTCATCCACGGAACTTGTATCAATGGTGAGTTATGTGACCATCTCTCCATGCTAACAAACCCAAACATCCAAGTAGAGCATGTCAGTCATAGGGCTGTGTCACTCCATACTTTATCAGCAGCACCACTGCTTGGTTACATTAAAAAGTAGAATTTGTATATTACTTTTACTGCTAAAATGTTCAGCGCACTCATTATATGAAGTCTGTTTTTGGTAAATCCCAGAAAAGCTTCAATTTATCATTTGTGTATGAAAATAATGTTTGATACATATATCAGGCAGCTTTACAGTTCTCAAGAATATATGTTTTCCCAGCACATAATATTGTCAATCCTGGTTTAGCTTAATCAGTACTATAATTCAAACATTTATAATCTACACTGTAAATCAGTTATAATTTTGCATTAGTGACATTTGCCGTATCCTTTTTTATATCCTCATCGTCATCCTCATGTCGGCCACTCCTGTCAAGCTCTGCTGCCTCCAACTATTGGTCTCTGAATCGATAAATACCAATTTATGCAATAACCAACACAAGTCCGATGTAGGAGAGAATTGAAACAGGCCAAATAAATGAAGTTTTTTATTGCAAAGTGGACTGCTTATCACACAGCCACTTTGGGAAGAACATTAACAGGAATGTGAGCTCCTCTAAGCAAACCCGACAGGAACTGAACACATGTACAGCCCCGTCCGGCAAGTTTCTCAGGGTCCACATTCCTACAAGCATGACGATAACATATATACATCAAGAAGTCGTCATAAACATATAATGCAAAGAATACAGACATTCCACCACCAATACACAAATTTAATTACAAACAGGTGGGGCCATTTCGCTAACCTATATGTGCAACAACTGAATGGGCAAAATTGCATATTTAACATCTGCAATAAATTGTAAGATTTCAGCTACCATTTGCATTGATGTTGGATTCTTAAGATATTCCAATATCAAGTACAATAACAAGTTTGTATTTATACCCTGAGGATGAAACACAGAAGTGAGTTTTTCTCAAAAACAAAAACGGATTTATCACGCTTTTCCCTGAAATCCTTCAGATGTCATGTAAAGGCTGGTCTGCCTTGGCATATTCTTCCTTGTGTTCACTACCATTTCAACATTGCATCTGTATTGGTTCCCAGCAAACCTCGCCCTCCTATCCCATATATATATTACCATTCCTTTTGTCTGCAGGTATATGTGAATGTAAAGGGGTGTGGCTGGGGGTGGACTGTGCCATCGATGGCTCCATCCCCCCACGTATTCTACCCTCCGTGGGTGCTGCCACCTGTAACCCAAGTGAATCACCCTGTAACATTGTCACCATATTTGGTGAACGATTTGTGTGGTCAAAAAAACTGAGTTGTCACGTCCAGGAGATTCAGGTCAGTAAAACTCTCATTCACACGACACTTTGGTCAGTGCTTAGTTAGTTATATTGTATGATATAATATTGATGTTCAATCTAAAATACATTTTATTGTATTTTATTTTTAATTTGTAACTGTATTAGGGGGTACATCCAAATGTTATGTGGGTTGTGTGGTTGTTGATGACTGCCTTAAATTAATCAATGACGTGTGAGTTTTTGGTCCTCAAAAAGGAAACAACAGTACTAGTTTGTATCAGAGTAACTGTAGCATGTCATAACAAACTCGAGAACAACCATCATTTTAAATGTTTTATCTTAACCTAAATAAATTAATGATAGAGCATGTTGTACTTGGCTGTGTCTGTGTGAATTTTCAACTAGCAATGTTTTTAACTCCATATTATCTAATTTATCACAAATGTAGTTATAAATGAGTACCTGGTAACAGTTATATGCATGAATAGCCTTTGAGCAGTAATAAGGGACATTGCAAACTAAACCGCATGGTTGAAGCACACGACAATCCGGTCGAAATACTCATGAGCACTTTACTATTTGTCAAAATATGGATGTTGGATTCTTCAGCAACTAAAACATTGTTGGAGAGATGTTCGTGTATCAGGCAAACAGGGAGATGTTAGAATATTTCCAGAGGCAAAAGACACCCTGGCTTAAGTCAAGGTGGCATTGAAATGAATAGGTCTTCCAGTGGGTGAAGTGTAAAGTGCTTTGAACAGTCCCAAGGACGGGATACCGCGCTATATAAGAATGTGTCTTCACATTTTAGCTACATGATTGTGATGCACAAAGCAAAACAATTGTGGGACTATCGTAGGGCCTACGTCACAAGGGGACTGGATTGTTGAGTGGCACCATCTGGGTATTGCAGTGTCCCATTGCAGCTTGGCTGAATGCTTTCCATAAAAGTCTTAGATTGAATATGTATGTTCTGTCTGGGGTGAAATGTAAAGCTCTGACATTCCAAAACATCCCCAGTGGACAGTCACATAGCATATTGCACATGCTTTTTTTGTCTTTTGTAGATCAACTCGACTGGCATAACAAATGTTGGTGATGTGAAAAAAGTCGAAGCCACCTTCGTCAGTGTCACCGAAGTCCACTGCAATGTTTCTGTAGGCACAAGCATGGGTTTCCATGCAACAGTCAGTAATGATGGCATCCACTACAATGCAACCGTGATGCAACAGTTCCTCGTCTTCAACCCTGACTGCTTGTCATGTGACCTCAAGGCTGGAACTTGTGTCAAAAAGGTAGGTGACATTTCTTGAATAAAAATGTGTAATATATTGGATCTGCTACCATGAAACAGTCTTGGATGCACATCAACTTGCACAGTCTGACTGCGAAAATGTGGATAATATAGTGTGTGTGCGTGTGTGTGTGTGCATGCATGCGTGAGAGAATGTGCGAGTGTGCATGAGAACGCAAGAGGGCATGAGAATGCACGCGTGTGTGTGTGTGTTTGTGTGTATGAGAGTGTGTGTGTGTGTGAGTATGTTTATGTATATAAACATCCATTGTAAGATATTAATTATTGAAAGTGGTACTAATGTTTTGCAAGATCCTGAAAATATATGAATGAATAAAGTTCTCAGTTACATACATCCTGTATATTGGTTCTTTGCTGTGGAATTCTGTGGTATCTTAAACTATGTGTGTCATAGCCATAATTCAAATGTAACATTTAAATGTTGTTGTAGAGTTGTTGTTATCAGTGAATGTGATTAGTTACACAAAACCATGTTCACAGTGGGTTAGTTTTCATGTGTAAAATGTGTTAGTGAAACTATTTAAATTTGTGAATCTAGTAATTCTTTGTATTGTTTCAACAAAATGAATCCATTAATTGTTTGTACGTGCTTGTTTACAGATGGATTCATGCACTATTGGTGGACTGTGCTATGCAGCCAATGATGTGAACCCCGATGGACAGCTTTTCGCTTGTCTACCTTCCAAATCACGCACTGAATGGGAATTTACTGGCAGTAAGCCCTGATTATAAATCTGGAGTTCTACTATGTATTTGTTGTTGGAAAATGCTAACATTCAGCAACTGCAAATATGTACATATTGAGTCACTAGCTAGACAAGTAATTACTTATTCAGATGACACACTCCCAATGTTCTCTCTATTGTATAAATAAGATTATTATTATTATAGATTTGTGACAAATGTTAAATGACAGGTGGTATAAATCAATTGAAACTGCAGACCCCATTTAATGATTATGAACTTGATTAACCATATTGCAAAAGTGATTAGAAGGATGTACTGTTCTGTAGTAGACAAGCCATTGTGTGGTAACTTGCTTTACAGAGCTCTGGGTGAGCTACTGTTTATTTTAATGGTAGCTATTTCATAGGAAAAAACAAGATAACTATAAGAAAAATTTTAAAAACTGCAATTGTTTTGGGTAATTGTGTATATGTGATCAGGGATAAATCACAGTGGAATTGTTACTTGTTTGTAATTATGCACCAAGTTATATTGAGGGCCAGAAGTATAGTTTAATCTCTGACTCGTAACTCTCCCTTCAGACAGTACACGTGTCGGCCTCTTCCCGCTGGACGAATGCAGTACTGAAGACCTCAGTATCTATGGCAACAGCCTCAGTCTGAATCCCAAAGTCAAGTATGATGCGGGTCCCTCTGATTGGCCCTACGCTGTCGCCTCCTTCAACATGCACCAAACATCAGGCGCACTTGCTGTGATATCATCGGACAATGAAGCCCTTGACACTAAATACTCGATCACAATCATGCTGCAACTCTACCCTGAAGCTAAGGGAGAATCAAGCATTCTCAGCTACGGGAAACGTGGCAATGGATTGCAGTTGAAGCAGATCGGAACGAAGCTGGTGTTTGTCGTCATGCAGCGAAACCTCAAACGTGCTGCGCCTGATGCACTCTCCGTTGATGTACTGAAGCTGAACATGTGGAATGCAGTTGCTGTTACCTATGACTATGTGGACGGTGTTGCAAAGCTGTATGTGAACGCAAATTCGACTGGGGAGCTGGAAGTCGGAAAGAGGCTTCTAGGCACGCAAGGCGGCATATCACTGGTTGGTGCTGTTCTCTTTTCACACAATCCAGGGAGAGGAAATTTTTTTGTGGAAATTGGGGATAGAAATGTTTTCATGAGTGGCACGTGACTCTTCATTATACCAGTAAAGTGAGTCATTTGCATTGGGGCAGTGCATAAAAGATTGAGTCCATAGGAAAAACCTCAGATAGCTAGTAAAAAAGGTAGCCATTGGCTTATCGAGATTCCAACAATTGTTCATCTGTGCCCTTATAATATATTATTTGTCAGTTGTATTTTTAAACATTTACACAAAAAATAGATATGTTTTTTTATTGCGTTTCAGTGTTTTTGATATTGAGAAACAATTAAATGTATTGTATATTATTTGCACCTATAATAAAAAAGGCATGGAGATATTGGTGCTCTCCAGTTGAGAACATACACCCCTGTATGGTTTCAGGATATACTTGGAAACCAGTGACCCAGTCTTGTTATATGTGTGCAGATAATGGTGGGATGTTGTTCCTCATAGTCCTTAAGAAACCATCCTCTACAGCTGTGATCCTATTGACTAGCTAACCTAGAGGAGACCACAGTTATAGTATTTTAACCTGCACAACA
This sequence comes from Lamellibrachia satsuma, assembly GCA_033239005.1. Lineage (NCBI taxonomy): Eukaryota > Metazoa > Annelida > Polychaeta > Sabellida > Siboglinidae > Lamellibrachia > Lamellibrachia satsuma. Next base: position 2,097,922 of record BSQZ01000022.1, on the reverse strand, counting down.
TCGACCGTTCCAACATCAGCAATAGCATTTAGCACTTCCCCTATTATAATGATATATACTTCCTGAAATAATTATGTTTAAGTCACTTTTATGTGGTAGTGAGGTGATGGCAAATTCATAGTGGGATCCAAAATGTTGGGGGATTTTATGGCCCTGTTTTCTGAATGGCAGGAGGTTGTTAAACACTGACATCATTTGTACTGCCTTGAACTGTAGTTCTCCTTCGTACAATATTCATTCATGCCGTTAGTGTGTTTGCCCCAGGCTGGAGTATCGGGCAGTTGGAAATACTTCAAGGGACGCATGGCCTGCCTCCAGATCTACAACGAAGCTCTGAATGCAACACAGCTTGAAGCAGTGCAGCACTGCCCCATCCGTGAGTACAGTCATTGTTTAGTACAAGTAGTAGTCCTTCGATGTATCCTGTAACCCTTCAGCAGGGTCAATTTAGTCCCGATGTTTTCTCTTACAATTATTTAGGAGCTTTGTTGTCCTAAATCATATGTTGATAAATACAGAACTGTGCCGAAATTGTGTTTCGAACTTGCAAGAATTTATAAAACAAAATGTGGACAGAAACTTGCATATGTTAAAATATGACATAATATACAAACCAACGTTTGAGCAATATTGAAGTAGCTATGAATAAATAGCCATTTATAGGAATGGTTACATATTGTGAAAGTTACCGTAGTAGTTAGGTCTACTTATTTTAGATTTATTTTCTTTTTAAGAAAATATAGTTACACAACAGCACTCTTATCAATGAACACATAACTCCTATTTCAGCATTCCCGATTATAAAGAAAGCTCCTCGCATCAGCATCGATGCCAGTGCACAGTTCAAGGTCAACTCAACTGAGCAAACATCACTTGTGTGTCACTTTGATCGGTCACTAGACGATGACGTTCGCTATTACATCAGGTGGACAGATGATGCTGGTAGAGTGATTGCAAATCATACAATTGTTCAGGCATCGTATGACAGTGACCACCAACTTGACGCTAGCAATGTCAGTCCTGACCAGTTGACCAAAGGGGTGAGTGACCTCATCAGATGATATTTAAAGGTCTCCATATATTTTAAATAATAATAGAGAACATAACTTTATTTTTATATAGTGCAGTTTTCTTTAAAAAATCATGTATATATGTATATATATCATTATTTTACCTTTAAAATTAATGTTATTATTCTTTATACATACATACACACATATATATATATGTATATAATTTTACTTCTAATTTTAATTACCTACCTATATATATAGGTAGGTAATTAAAATTGGATATATAGCTAAGCACAATTATTACTATAGTATTTATACCATTGCTATCTAATAGCTGACTGGTGATAACATTTTGTATTTGTTGACCATTTTAATCAAGTGTATTTCCGTAATTTCTATGGGTAGTTTCTCAATTTTTATACATCAAAAATATTATTTTGAGTAAAATAAAAATGTTGTTTAAGTCTATGGTAAATGCAATTTTATTTAGGTTATTTTTTTGTCTGACACCACTGTGTGAAATATACGAAACCTTCATTATGTTTTTTGGAACCAATTACATGTCAAGCTTGGTAGTTAAAATAACATTTGTTCCTTATGATAATGATTTGCCAGCTATGTCATGGCTTTATTTTTTCCAGAAATGTCACAGTGCCAATGCTTAGCTTATCCTTTTCCTTTTCTCTGTACAATACTCATAACCTGTATTTGTTGACAGATTTTCTGTGACGTCTCTGCCTGTCACGCTGAATCCTGCGATAAGTTCAAGAGCTGCCCAGTTCGAAGTGACCCCTTCAAGGCCGAAGTCAAGGTCAGTGAATTATTTTCTCACACACGTTGTTTTTTAAGGTTTTTGATATTTGAAAAACACAAATCTGTTTAAATTTATTCACACCAGTTATTAAAATCTGCAAACATCCAGATAATTGCTCAAATTCAATTGAGGTTTAGCATGCTAATTAAGAAAACAGCTTTCATTATTTCAAGAATGCATTGTAGTTGATGACAAATTCCATTGTGTAATTAATTAATTTTCACACTCTGTGCAATCAGTATATTTTGAAGAGCAGCTGGTATGTTTTGCAGCCATTGCCAAATTTTTTTACATATTTTCCTTTATGCAATCAACAACGCAAGCCAGATGTAAAGATATGAAAAGGCCAAATGAATGACGTTTATTAAGATTATGCCTAATGGCATATTCTTCTGATTAAGAGCATGAAATGTGGACCCTTTAACATGTGCCAAGCCTGTGGCTGAGCCTCATACAAAGCCGCCTGGACACAATGCTCCCAGAGCCCACACTTCGACATAGCAATACAGTACATGTAGTAATATTCCTACAACACAAGACAATTCATGGCATCGTCACCAGCACATTAAAACATTAACCCAACACCGACAATACTCGACCCATAACCTATTAGCATATACAGCAACACTGGACTACACTACTTGCTAAAATTCCTACTCTATATATTTTTGTGACCTAAAAGGTGGGGCCATAACGCTAATTAGCAAAAAACCATCCCAACATCGAGGATGGAAGGGAAGTCGTCTTCCACTCCGCACCAAAACCCTACGTGAACGGGCAGAGCAGATAGCCAAATGAAAAGCCCAAAGTCCACTGGGAAATCGTCATAGGGAAGGTGGTGACTTCACTTCCACCGGAAATGTAAAAAATGTTACCAAGCACAACACTACTAAACACATTAATGTAACCTTCAGCAGCAGAAAATGGGGAGGAGGGTGGGTCGAAAACTTGTCAACCCGAGAAGGCATGTCTACTCCGCATATATCAAATATTCGGAGTGAAGCTGCTTAATTTCAAACTGCGTCATTCGAATGATTGCTGCACTCTGATTGGTTTAGCGGTGTCACGGGAGCGCTTAGTCAGTCATCCGGGTTTCTTTGCCTACCCTTAAATTAGCATAAATTAGCATGATAACCTATTGACCCTGCCGTGCCCTGCTCACGCTGTTGGTAGCATAAAGTCCTGCATGCAACCGTGGATGCATACTCTCATATCCCAGTGCCAGCCGCTATCAACTATACAACTTATAATCATACGAGATCTTGCCGAAACCTTGGTTTCTGTCATTTTGTAGGTTCTGACGAAAGGACCATTGACTGTAGTGGAAGGTCGCCCAGGAACTGTCGTGAAGGTACAAGGAACGCTTCCTCCATCCTTCCTCTGTGTTGGATCGAACGAAGGATGCATTGTCAAAATTGTTGCTCGCATAGAATCCTCAAAGTCTGACTACACATGTGCTAATGGCGATGGCATCTCACAGGCTGTGATTGGTTGGAGTGGAGGCAATGTTCTTGACGATGCATTCTGTGGTGTGCAACTGACAGCTGAGAATTGGCAAACAGAGCAACATATTTCAGTTAAAGCGATGATGGATGGACTCTATGACCAGGATGTCACACGGACGTTGGTGCTCTACCAACGGATTGAGTACCATACTAGCATTAAAGTCACTGTCTACGAGACACAAATCACGACAATCCAGGTTTGTTTGCATACATCGTGAAGATGAGATCATGTATTTGTTTTAGTTTTAGAAGTTTTTTATTCAGTTTTTTAGTGGTGATTGAATTCTCGTAGTAGATATTCTTGAATTTTTATCATAGACTTCACATAATGATTATAATGGTACTGTTATTACTGTCTTTTATGAGGTATAAAATAACTGAATCTGCCCAAGTTAAATGTGAAAAATGTATTCATATTTTTATTACTATATTTATTATTCATATTTTTACATAAGAGGGTGCTCTTCCATAAGGAAAGTTACCCTTATAAAATTACACCATAATATACCATGGTAAAAAATCATGGTATACCATGGTAAAATACCATGGTGCTCCATGGTCTTTTTAAAACAGGTAAACCATGGTATGCCATGGTGTTTTGAAAGAGGTAACCCATTGTATGCCACACTTTAACATACTATATCTGACAAAGCATGGTATATTATAGCTTACCATGTTCTACCACAGTTTACCACGATATACCATGGTATGTCATGGTATATACAAGATGCACATAGCTGCATTGTGTTCAGTGAAACACTGTTGTTATTCCATGCAATGATGACCTGCTCATTGACTCTACAGATAAAGATCGTAAACACCGACAAGCCAGCTTCATGCAGTGCAGTCAACGACCCCCATATTACAACATTTGATGCCAAGTAAGTTCCATCATTATTTGATTTGTCTTTCAGTAAGAAATAAAAATGCTTTATTATCCCCATCATATTTCTGTTGTTCTTGGCTGCGTCAATGATTTGAAGCTGTGCCAGCCAATTACAAGATCATCTTAAGCATTTTGTGTTCATTTTGTGTATAATATTACTAACTAGTGTAACTAGTTATCATAATAAAAAATATACCAATCAGTAATATTAGCAAATTTCGACAACGTAATCTGAATGTTTCAGAACCTACGACCTGTTTCTGGAAGGAGAGTTTGTTCTGTATAAGCACAAGACTCTGCCATATCAGGTAATCAAAAATGTATTATTTTTTCAGAATAATATGTACCAGATGACCAAACTGCAGCTAGTGATCATGTTAAAGTTTGTATTTGTGTATTCTTTATTTGGATGGTGCGTGTTCTAGAGCTGTGACACTTCAGGGTGTGGAACCAAAACTGTGGGTCCCAATAGATACAGCAGGTCTCGGGTCTATGCCCTTCCAGACCCAGAACCGTCACAACACTAGTTACATTGGTAGCAAAGTAACACACTCTTAGCGTTCTAAACTCAACAGTATCTAATGTCCATTGTCAACTTGCGTTTGTTGACTATAGCTCAATGAGGCCGATTCAAATACTGTAGTTTTTTGTCTTAAAATAAAATGTGTGCAGTTACGTAGCTGCTTTGTAATTGACCTATTTTAGGCCTCTGTTGGTGCGTTTAACAATTTTATGGGTTTTCCTCTCTCTTCTTTCAAGAGTAGACAACTCCCAGTCTACCACACTGGAACTGTGTCAGACCCCTACCTTGAATAAATGGTCATTGAGAACCAAGAACCATACAGACCCTTGACAAATGGAACTGTGGCAGCGCTAGCTTGTCCTCAACTAAGCAACACTGAAGACATTATTCAGATTTGCTAGGTTTTACTTTACCTGTCTGACATCTGAAAACACACTTCTGAGAACAAATGGGCATGAAAGATTAGGCAAAGAAACTTGAAATGCCCTATGACAGAACCCATTTTTTTATGGGTAGTTCCAAGCAAGATATACACTGGAAACTTGGTATTGACAAAGATACCTTGGTAATGACTAAGATAACTTGGTAATGACTAAGATAACTTGGTAATGACTAAGATAACTTGGTAATGACTAAGATAACAATGACAACAAACAGTTTCAGATGATGTTAAAGTTTGTTCCAGATTTTGGGCACAGCAGAAGAAAAAGGGTGCTCGCCCAGTTTAAGCTTAGTTTTAAGAAAGAAAACTGTTGTGGGGTACTCTGTGCTGCCTGCATATTTGAAAGACATAGGAGACTAGCCATATAGGGTGGACATTGTGTAGGTGGAGTACGATATATAAGAATGAACAGTTTACATTTGATTAAACGTTATATATATTGCCGAATTACCCAGCACTGCATGGGTGAAAAAGGCAACCACTCAAGAGTACCCAGTCAAATTGTCAAGTTTTTGTAGGACAATGCCATGGCAGTGACAATTTCATGTCCCAAAAACCATGTACAACTGCTGGTTTCATGAAGCAATCGTATGTGGACATTTGATATAGATCATGCAACAATCACAGAAAACACACAGCGTTGCTGACAATTGTTTGTCCACATTCCCCTGGGAAATTTTTTTTTACTGTATGAACCATCACAATGAGCCCCCAGGGCACGGCCACATAACATCAGCCCCATACATGCAAAACTGACGTAGATATGAGAGAACTTACAGACAGACATACAGTCACAAACTAATTAATATTGTGTATGTGTTTGTGTGTGCGTGCGTGTGTGTGTTCATGTACTTATACATATATGTGTGTCATTGTGCAATCCAGGTGAACACGTTCCTGAGACAGTGTGCCGCAGTAGCAGAAGCTACATGCAATTGTGCCGTGGCTGTGAAATCTGGTGATGATGTCATCGTCATTGACCGGTGCGGGGCAAAGAGGGGCAGTAGAGTGGACGTGCCAATGACCGTCACTGCGTACCTCAATGGCAAACTCACCTCGGGCACCAAAGTGTACCAGTACAAAGGCGGCGATGAGTATCGGGTTAGCTAATGTTGTATATTCTCCTGTTTTAGTGAGATCTGTTCATGAAAAGTTTTGTGGCTAGTTTAAATAAATTTATGAGGCGATTCACAATTGGTCAAATTCAGTTGTCAACTTGTATTTATACTTTCATTATATTCTGGTTACATATTGTATTCTGTGATTTTTTAAACGGAAAGCAGATGTTTAAAAATAACTAGCAACCATCACTATGGTTATCTGTTTCCCAGGTTACTTTGCCAACAGGAGGATATGTCAGAGTGGTCAACAGCTACCAGGATTATGTAAATGTGTATTTTGTGCCAGCATCATCAGACTACAGCCGGACAGAGGGTAAGTGACTGTGTGGGTCATGACCATGGTGTATGTGATTGGGTCATGACCACGGTGTAAGTGACTGAGATGGTCATGACCAGGGTTAGAGTTACTGTGTGGGTCATGACCATGGTATAAGTGACTGTGTAATGACAATGGTGTGATTGAATGGGTCATGACCAGTGTGTAAGTGACATAGTGGGTTATGACCATGGTGTAAGTGATAGGGTCATGACTATTGTGTAAGTGACTGAGTGGGTCATAACAATGATGTAAGTGACAAAGTGGGTCATCACTGTGGTGTGACAGAATGGGTCATGACCATAGTGTGACAGAGTGGGTTATGACAATGGTGTAAATGACAGAGTCGGTCATGACCATGGTGTAGGTCATAACAGGTCTTACACACAAGCCATATTCCTAGAAATGTCGCTGAAATTGGGATAAATATGTAGAATGTTGTTATGGTGGCCAGTTTATTGGAAGTAAACGTGGAAACATTGCACTGAATAAATAATTTAAATAAGTCAGTGAATAAATGATTATGCACTCATTTGGTAGTGTACATCTGTATGCAACTAGGGGGTTTGGAAACAGCATTATTAGTAATCCTAGATCATAACCATACATAAGCATCAAAACAATGTCATACCAAAGCGTCGTAGACCATGCGGCCGGTATACCGGCCTGTCATACTGAAATGGTTAACTCAGCATACCACGCATCATGTCAGCTTGTCACTGAGGCAACAAACAGTCAACAGTCCTACACTTTAAGTATATATCTTGCCTCTGTTGACAGCTCTCTATGAGTGTAGCCAATAGCATGGACTGTTCACACCGTTTGTTGATTGCAGGGCTGTGTGGAACTTGGGATGGTGATAACACAAACGAGCTGACCAAGAAGTCCGGTGAAGTGGACACTGACTCCACGCGAAGGCCGAATATATTCATAGAAACCTGGCGGTGGGTGTCGATTTACAACTGTTGTAATTTCGTACTCAACATGTATAATCATTTCCATAAAACTGTGATACAATTACACATTTGAACAATAATTCAATATCAAGATATCCCAAAACCGTGTTTTTTTATCCACAGTGCAAACAGTGTAATAGTTGGTGTGCTTCTAGAGTCGGCTTTCAACATGTGAAGACATTACGGAGGTCTTTTGTACAAGTTGCTATTTCAGATTGTGATTCCAGAACTGGAGCTTGTTCAATGTCAAGTAATCAAGTGGACTTCTTTATATTTGCAGAAACAATGCCCAAAAGAATCATAGTTACTCAAGGTTGTGAAGAAGTATTTATATAATTTATTTTGTTGTAGTGTTGATATAAAAGACAGTATTTATCGGGGCATTCAAGCAGCCAATGTAACGATTGACACATCTGCTGTGGAGGCAATCTACTGCGACTGCAATGAAAAACGCTTCAAATGTGGTGTGAACTTTGACTCGCCGACCTGTGACCCATCCTCAGGTGATGGCTTCATTTGTACTTTTAATTTTGAAACATCTTATGTGAATGATACAGTGAAACATGTCCATAGAGGTCACCGCCAGGACTATGCATTATGCCCATTATGGACAGGTGTCCATTATGGAGAATTTAACTAAGTGGACACCCACTAGGTGGCGCCATTATATTATGAATGGATATGTTGTCGTTCACTAGTTGGTGCTGTCATTAACGGTACAAATCTATGGTTAATAAGACAATACAAGAGCTGTCATTAATATATGTGTGTCATAAACTTTGTTGGTTAAAACGTCATTAATCACTCGGCGTTACTGCATTCCACTGCATTGAAACCAGGTGGCCTGTTGGACTTTCAAAAGTGTCCGTCATAGACAGGTGTCCATTATGGACAGTTGTCCGCTGAGACAGGTTTTACTGTACAATTATATTAACTATCTTACGTGAATTATATATATATATATATATATATATATATATATATATATATTCACTAGCCTACATGAATGATATATTTATAGTCACTATCTTACATGAAATATATATTTATATTCACTATCTTATGTAAATTCTATATTTAAAATTTTATAATTTTTTGTTGTTTCAGGTGTGGACATTACAGCAGCAGTGCTGAAGGAATCCAGCACTGTTACAGCCACCTTGGAGTTTGAGTTTGACCTCCAGTTCATTGCTAAGGTAAATATGTGATGACCGTTACACAGGCACATTCTATCTCAGCAACTTGTAAATGCAGTAGATCATTTTTAAATGTTCGTTATCTGAAAGGTATACTATTCTACATTACACATTTTATTACATTTATCCACCCAGCATAGCACCAGTTAGCTTACTGCGACTGATCGACAGGTTGTTTTCTACATCCAGTCCTTGAAAACCAGGAGTGAAAACTAACATGTTTGTCCATCAGCCCAATTGGGCATGTATGTTTCAAAATTTACCAGCCCGACCAATATTCTGCCAGCAATGATATTGTATGTCCTGGGAAAAAATGTGTTGATTGTTAAATAAAAGCCATGAGAACCGTAACAACCTCCTTTAGTTTAATCAAAAACAAAATGAATTATCTGAGTCGGTAGCATTACACTATGTGACATCAATGGAGTTCGGTTGCAATATCATAATTTAGGACGATATTTATTGAAAAATTGGTTACGGATGAAAATACAAAAAGTGTTCAAAATTACAATACTGGAGGACTGTAAAATTCATTGACCACATGGGCTGGCAACCTGAAGGATGCAACCGGCTTGACTGCAAGACTTTTGGCCACTGGGCTAGTGTTTGCTTGCAGCTCTGTTGACAACTAAGCTGCCTCCTGATTTCTGATATACGCATCTTTCAGCCCTTGCCGTCGTTTGCCGACATTTCGTGGACAGAACAGCGTGCAGAGGAGCACTGCAGAGGAGTGATTGAAGGGTCACAGACCTTCAAAGCTTGTGGCGTGTCCGTCACCGGATCTATGACCGTAAACTCTGTACCCATGATGAACTGTATGCTGGACCTTCGGGTAAGTGGAACCAGGCAGTGTAGTAAGAACAATATGTCTTCAGGTTTCTGGTTTCTCCTGTGCATTGTGGATTCATGCAAATTCTTATTTCCCTGCTGTTGGTGCAACCTACCCACGATGTTGTTTATTACCAGCAATTACTGTCATGGCAACGTTCTACCTCAGTTTTGCTCACACCTTCTAACTCTCTGCTGTGGTCCCACAGTGTAATTAACAAGATTTAGCGAGATTTAGCAAGATTGCCATCCAATGCAAAGGTCCAGATGGCAAGTGGACAAGGAAGCCATCAGCTTATTTGAGAGTCCAACATATTTCATCTATGGGTAACCCGCCATACTGAGATATGTGGCAACCTTGTTTTTAAACATATTCACTCTGCTAGCTATTACACAATCTATAGATAATTTGTTCCATTCATTTATTGCCCTCTGCGAGAACAAGTACTTCCTAATATCTTATCTACACTGATCCTTTACTAATGTTACTTCATGCCTTCTAGTTCTGCTATCTTTTGTGAGTGAAAAAAAAATGTTCTCTCAATATTTTCATACCCATTAAACCCTTAAATTTGATCTCCTCTTAACCCCCTTGTTGCTAGGGTTGTTAAATCTGATTCTTTTAGGCGTTCTTCATAACTAAGGTCTGTCAGTTCTGGAATAATCGTAGTTGCTCTCCTCTGTATTCATCTATATCCTTCTTACGATATGGTCTACATTTCCCAAAATTGTATAACATCTGCCATTTGTCAGACCATTTAATGAATTTGTCTAGATCGTTTTGTAAATGTATTTTATCACCATCATTGTTAACCTTTCTAAACACGTTTGTGTCATCCACAAATTTCAGTACATTGGTTGTTCTAGTATCATCCAAGTCATTGATATATATTGAGAATAATAAAGATCCTAAAACTGATCCTTGTTTTACCCCACTCAAAACTGATTCCCTGTTTGAAACTTCCCCATCTACTACAACACGATGTCTTCTGTCAATCAGCCAATGTCCTATCCGGTTGATTATGCTGTTCCTGGTACCATGGGCTTTTAATTTAAGTAATAATCTTTGATGTGGCACTTTGTCGAAAGCTTTCTGAAAACCTAAGTATATAATATCTACTGGTGATCCCTCGTCTATGCACTAAGATGTAGATACAAAATTTCACAGATAAATTCCCTTGCACTTTAATAGTGACATTTCATGGTTCACCAGATCTCACCAGAGCTTTTGTTCGTTGGCAAAATACTACATGCAATATATTGACTTTTTTTATTTGTCAACTTTTATCAGTCATGTCTTGAAAGTAACTGTGACTTTTTTCACAGTTATCTAAAGGCGACAAACAGTGGGCCCAGGTGGCCGTGGAAACAGTGCAGGAGCAGTGTTTACAACGACTCGAGAGAGACGTAGCAACTTGGAAAGTTGGCACTGGTGGACAGCTGTTGCCCCCATCGTCTGTCCTTGAGCAGCTTTGCCCTAAAGACTGCAGTGGTAATGGACGGTGTGAAGCAGGTGAGAAATTAAACAGATTGTTTGTGTTTCAACATTATGTGAATAGCATCAAGTGCATGCATGCATATTTGCATATGTGCATGTGCTTCAAGTGTGTATGTGCACACATACATGCATGTGTGTGTTTGTATTTCAGCAGTGTGTGAACAGCATGCGTGCACATGTGTGTACATGAATACTAAATAATTTTGTTTCATGATTGTGTTTTATAGGCACATGTGAACCTTGTGGGGTTTAGGAGTATGTGTCTGTGACTCTGTGAACACGACATGTTTATGTTGTAGGAGTGTGTGTCTGTGAACACTACATGTTTATGTTGTAGGAGTGTGTCTGTGAACACTACATGTTTATGTTGTAGGAGTGTGTGTCTGTGAACACTACATGTTTTTGTTGTAGGAGTATGTGTCTGTGAACACTACATGTTTTTGTTGTAGGAGTGTGTCTGTGAACACTACATGTTTATGTTGTAGGAGTATGTGTCTGTGAACACTACATGTTTTTGTTGTAGAAGTGTGTCTGTGAACACTACATGTTTATGTTGTAGGAGTGTGTGTTTGTGTGAATATTATATGTTTTTGTTGTAGGAGTGTGTCTGTGAACACTACATGTTTATGTTGTAGGAGTATGTGTCTGTGAACGCTACATGTTTTTGTTGTAGGAGTTTGTCTGTGAACACTACATGTTTTTGTTGTAGGAGTGTGTCTGTGAACACTACATGTTTATGTTGTAGGAGTGTGTGTCTGTGAACACTACATGTTTATGTTGTAGGAGTGTGTCTGTGAACACTACATGTTTATGTTGTAGGAGTGTGTGTCTGTGAACACTACATGTTTTTGTTGTAGGAGTATGTGTCTGTGAACACTACATGTTTTTGTTGTAGAAGTGTGTCTGTGAACACTACATGTTTATGTTGTAGGAGTATGTGTCTGTGAACACTACATGTTTTTGTTGTAGGAGTGTGTCTGTGAACACTACATGTTAATGTTGTAGAAGTGTGTCTGTGAACACTACATGTTTATGTTGTAGGAGTGTGTGTCTGTGAACACTACATGTTTTTGTTGTAGAAGTGTGTCTGTGAACACTACATGTTAATGTTGTAGGAGTGTGTGTCTGTGAACACTACATGTTTATGTTGTAGGAGTGTGTGTCTGTGAACACTACATGTTTATGTTGTAGGAGTATGTGTCTGTGAACACTACATGTTTTTGTTGTAGGAGTATGTGTCTGTGAACACTACATGTTTATGTTGTAGGAGTATGTGTCTGTGAACACTACATGTTTTTGTTGTAGGAGTGTGTCTGTGAACACTACATGTTTTTGTTGTAGGAGTATGTGTCTGTGAACACTACATGTTTTTGTTGTAGGAGTGTGTCTGTGAACACTACATGTTTTTGTTGTAGGAGTGTGTCTGTGAACACTACATGTTTATGTTGTAGGAGTATGTGTCTGTGAACACTACATGTTTATGTTGTAGGAGTATGTGTCTGTGAACACTACATGTTTTTGTTGTAGAAGTGTGTCTGTGAACACTACATGTTAATGTTGTAGGAGTATGTGTCTGTGAACACTACATGTTTATGTTGTAGGCATGTGTCTGTGAACACTACATGTTTATGTTGTAGGAGTGTGTGTCTGTGAACACTACATGTTTTTGTTGTAGGCGTGTGTCTGTGAACACTATATGTTTATGTTGTCGGAGTATGTGTCTGTGAACACTACATGTTTATGTTGTAGGAGTGTGTGTCTGTGAACACTACATGGTTTTGTTGTAGAAGTGTGTCTGTGAACACTACATGTTTATGTTGTAGGAGTGTGTGTCTGTGAACACTACATGTTTATGTTGTAGGAATGTGTCAGTGAACACTACATTTTTATGTTGTAGGAGTGTGTGTCTGTGAACACTACATTTTTATGTTGTAGGAGTGTGTGTCAGTGAATACTACATATTTGTTGTAGGAGTGTGTGTCTGTGAATACTACATGTTTATGTTGTAGGAGTGTGTGTGTGCCAACAAACCTATGCAGGAGTGGACTGCAGTCTGCGAGCTGCTGATAGCCCAGTCATCTCCAGCAGACTCAACACCATCATCTGTGATATATCGAAGCGTGCCTGTGACTTGGTCGTCATCTTTGGCTCACAGTTCATCGATTCAGACATTCTCACCTGCCATTTTGCGGTGGCCAATGTAGCCAATGTAAGGAATGACAGATAGGGTTTCCCACTCTTTCATTACTGTTGTGTTGGCAGTACTACATCATGCTACGTGCATGTTTTATTTAAAAACAACTGGAGTCAATGTAGAAGCCACCTTTCTGACACTAAAATAATTTTGATTACTGGTTAACAAAATATGATTCTGATTTTGCTGATGTCCAAAACTAGTAGTGTTAAAATTTGCACTCATATCCTATTAAGCTAATTCATGGTTTATCTGTTGGTGTTGGTGGCACCACCAAACTGTTTGGATGCTCATTGTGAAGTTACTTTGTTACGAAATACATGTGCGTTTGTTTAGTAAACAATTTAATTTGGAAGTAAGTAAAACACAATTTTAATATGGCATTAAGTACCAGCCTAATTTGTCTTTAGAGGCAATTTCCAACCACCATACAATTGTGTCCAAGGGATGAAACGAAAGTTGACAAATGGCATCCCGACTTAAAAAACTGCATTATGTCACCCAAAAACAGCATTGATAAGAATACTGGGAATTTTAATGCTTGGATTCTAGTGGGTATGTCAAAGTGTTGGTCAGGTCACAGTGTAAATAGCAGAACTTGTTTGATCATTCTTCATTATGTGTCTTACTAGTTACATTATCCCCCCCTCCAGTAAATCTAACAGGCAATTTAACTTTATTTAACATCATGCAATAACTGATCTCACAACTATGATGCTGGCCAAATGTTGTACAGGCAATAACAGAGTCGCACATACCAGAATCAGACATTTAGTAGAATCAAATGTATTGACTGTGACAGAATCATTTTCTATTCCCGCTTTATTAAAATATGATGCTTAAGTGAATTAGATTTAACAAGATTTAACAAGATTGCCATCCCAAACAACAAGTTCCAGATGGCAAGTGGACAAGGAAGCCATTGGCTAATTGAGAGTCTAACAATTTCTACTGTGGATTAGATGCATAGTAGAAAAATTTAATAATAACAGCAACACTTATGTCCTACATTGCATATAAATTATATACAAAACTGTTTATGCACTGGTTCATGCTAATGCAAAACATATACAAATCCACTACAATACTAATTTAAATCATGCGTATATAAAGATAGAATACATTTTGCTAATTACAATAATTTTGTGTTAAAATCTTGTGATAGAAATGGAGAGAATAGAAGTGTGCATTGCATTGATTTACAATATATATATATTTCCTTATTCTCAAGGCTTAGTTTAAATGCGATTGTACATCGTTGATGAAATAGGAAGTTGGAAGATGTCGAAACCGCTTTCCCCACTTTTGGCCTTATATAAGATGAACACGGGGGTTTGTCCCCTAGTATTTGGTGTTCATGGGGTTTTCTGCGCAGACAGGCTTCCTGTTTCTTCATCGGTATTATTGGCTTATGTTTATATAGGTTAGCGAAATGGCCCCACCTGTTTGTAATTAAATTTGTGTATTGGTGGTGGAATGTCTGTATTCTTTGCATTACATGTTCATGACGACTTTTTGATGTATATATGTTATCGTCATGCTTGTAGGAATGTGGGCTCTGAGAAACTTGCCGGACGGGGCTGTACATGTGTTCAGTTCCTGTCTGGTTTGCTTGAGGAGCTCACATTCCTGTTAATGTTCTTCCCAAAGTGGCTGCGTGATAAGCAGTCCACTTTGCAATAAAAAACGTCATTTATTTGGCCTGTTTCAATTCACTGCTACATCGGACTTGTGTTGGTTGTTGCATAAATATATATATATATATATATATATATATATATATATATATATATATATATATATATATATATATATATATATATATATATATATATATATATATATATATATATATATATATATATATATATATATATATATATATATATATATATATATATATATATAAATAAGCAACACAAGTCCAATATAACTGTTAGAGAGAATTGAAATAGGCCACTTGATGAATTTATTATTATCCTGCCGTCACTTTATGGTACAACGATAATAGGAATGTGAGCTCTACAATGCAAACTAAGTATGATACTGAACTCATGACATACAGCCTCGTCCCAAATTTGTGGTTTCTTAGAACATTCCTACATGCACAACAGTATTCATATACATACACCATACCAAGAACATCCCTACGTGGTAATGGAATTAAAACCATTACACATGTAGACATGAACAAATATTATAAGACTTGCTAACATTCAACCACAAACTTGCAAGAGTAATTACAAACAGGTGGGGCCATTTTGCCACAAGGTCACCTTTCCCTGCGACCACCCATCTGTAACATTATGATGTGCACTTGCAGGTTAAGAACAAAGTAATTAATGTATTTTCCAGTTGTCTGCCGTGCCATATGAACCAATGTCTGAAGTGAGCACAGTTGGTGCCATCTACGTCCAGAAGCGTCAGGTGAAATGCAAACTACCAGACCGGAAAGTCAGCTACTTTGTGTGGGTCAGCAACGACGGGAAGAAACTGAGTGCGAAAAGCATACTGGTGTTGAACTTTGACCTTGGCTGCTACAACTGTGACGCCATATCAGGGACTTGCTCCCAAGGGGTGGGTGAATACGTTCAATGATAAATAATAGTATTGGACTTTTGACAGTTTCTGCTGAATAATTAAATGTCTACTTGTAATTGTAATATAACAATAACTTTTATTGTAATGAAATGTATTTTATTTAATTGTCATGTAATTGTTTGATTTTATGTAATTTAATTATTCAATAAAGTTTAATTCTAATGTAATTTAATTATTTCATTTTAAAGTTATTAATTATTTAATTTTAATTTAATTTAATTATTTAATTTTAATGTAATTTTATTATTTCATTGTACTAACATTTTATTAGTTAATTGTAACGTAATTTAATTATTTCATTTTAATGTAAAATGCCTTGAGGAGTTTCTGACTAGAGTTGGCACTAATTAAATAATTACATTATATTACAATTGCTTAATTAAATTTCATTACAATTAAATACTTACTTTTCATTACAATAATAAATGTATTATTTAATGACATTAAAAAAATCAAATTAAATTTTTTATCAGGTAATATTGTGATTTTGGCAGTGACTTTGCATTTCATGTGGAACAGACAATCAAAACTAACCCTTTCATAACATGCCTGTTGGCTGGTAATAGACACTTCCTTTGGCGCCTCTGGTGCGTAATATAACACTAACATCAAGGTTGAATCATGTGAAATTTTCGACAGAAGTATAACATGATTATTACAAAATAATACCTCCTACTGTGAAGACTTCTAAACTTTGCAGCCCAACACGTGTTTCATTGTGTCTTATCAAGTGATTGGTGATTGTGTGCAGCCCAACACGTGTTTCATTGTGTCTTATCAAGTGATTGGTGTTTGTGTGCAGCCCAACGCGTGTTTCATTGTGTCTTATCAAGTGATTGGTGTTTGTGTGCAGCCCAACGCGTGTTTCATTGTGTCTTATCAAGTGATTGGTGTTTGTGTGCAGCCCAACGCGTGTTTCATTGTGTCTTATCAAGTGATTGGTGTTTGTGTGCAGCCCAACGCGTGTTTCATTGTGTCTTATCAAGTGATTGGTGTTTGTGTGCAGCCCAACGCGTGTTTCATTGTTTCTTATCAAGTGATTGGTGTTTGTGTGCAGCCCACCGCGTGTTTCATTGTGTCTTATCAAGTGATTGGTGTTTGTGTGCAGCCCAACGCGTGTTTCATTGTGTCTTATCAAGTGATTGGTGTTTGTGTGCAGCCCAACGCGTGTTTCATTGTGTCTTATCAAGTGATTGGTGTTTGTGTGCAGCCCAACGCGTGTTTCATTGTGTCTTATCAAGTGATTGGTGTTTGTGTGCAGCCCAACGCGTGTTTCATTGTGTCTTATCAAGTGATTGGTGTTTGTGTGCAGCCCAACGCGTGTTTCATTGTGTCTTATCAAGTGATTGGTGTTTGTGTGCAGCCCAACGCGTGTTTCATTGTGTCTTATCAAGTGATTGGTGTTTGTGTGCAGCCCAACGCGTGTTTCATTGTGTCTTATCAAGTGATTGGTGTTTGTGTGCAGCCCAACGCGTGTTTCATTGTGTCTTATCAAGTGATTGGTGTTTGTGTGCAGCCCAACGCGTGTTTCATTGTGTCTTATCAAGTGATTGGTGTTTGTGTGCAGCGCAACGCGTGTTTCATTGTGTCTTATCAAGTGATTGGTGTTTGTGTGCAGCCCAACACGTGTTTCATTGTTTCTTATCAAGTGTTTGGTGTTTGTGTGCAGCCCAACACGTGTTTCATTGTGTCTTATCAAGTGATTGGTGTTTGTGTGCAGCCCAACACGTGTTTCATTGACAACATGTGCCACATTGATGGTGGATTCAACCGAAACGATGCCCGATTGGGCTGTTTACCGGGCATCAGCACATCTAAATGGAGCGTCATAGGAAGTAAGTTACACATGAAGATCATCCACATGAAATATGTCTACGGCGTTTTGGGAATATGTCTTTATTATACATGTGTATACCATAACTAGAAACATTGCAGAAGCATAGCTAAGTTGCTATAAGGAGCATTGGTGATGATAATAATAGGTGTGAGTGCATGTATTGTAATACCACATATGTGTGCATGTGGAGTGGAGTGTGTACATATGTATATATATGTATATGTATGTATGTATGTATGTATATATATATATATATATATATACATATGTATAGTTTTTTGTGACTCTGTTCCATCGTATCTCCATCAGTTTTGCATATATTAGGCTGATATTTTGTAGGCGTGCCCAGGGACCCATGGTGATTGTTCATGCATTAAAAAAGTTCAAAATTCCCCCAGGGCTGGGGATATTGCAAACAAACTTATGTTGAAGTTTGACATAGATTACGTAACTTGGAACAATAGTAGTTTGTAGTTACGTACAACTGTTAACAACGCTATGTATGTTTTCTACGATTGTTCATAGTTACGTCATATGGTGTAAATACTTCATGAAACTGGCAGTTCCATGTGATTTTTGTTGTCATTGCCTTTGGTAATGCCCTAATAAAAATGATAAGCTCTTGCAGTGGCAATATGCACATATATATATATATACATATATGTGTGTATGTGTGTATGTATACATACATACATACATACATACATACATACATGTAATCTATGTATGTGTTTGTGTCTGTGTGCATGCATGAGTGTGTGTGAGTGTAGTGTAATAATAATATTGTTTTATGTTCTACCACCTAAAACATGCCACTATCAATGTCAAGTAAAAAATCTTTTTACGTTATACTAAAATTTTTGCCTATGCTCATATTTTTACCTTATACTAAAATTGTTGCTTATACTCGTATTTTTAGCTTATTCTAAAATTGTTGCTTATGCTCGCATGTTGCCCTTTTTCTTACAGCGTCTCATGCACTAGGCAAGTTTGCCTTGACCGGCTGTGCTGGGGCTATTGACCTGATGGGGTTGGGTGCCAACTCAACCGTTGGGGACACTAACATTGTGTCAGGCCCTGGAGGCACTGATAACGGAGCCACAATGTTCATTGGAGCCACGGGAAGCCAAGTGAAGATCGAGAACATTGCAATGTTAGACACAACGTATTCGTTGTCAATCTTCCTGAACGTTTATGCTGATGAGACGGGATCAATCGTAAATTATGGCAATGAGAGAAGCGTTGGCCTCTACTACGATAAGGCGAGCAGTGAAATTGTTTTCCGTCTAGTGAAACGTAACACCACGCAAATGTTCCTGGAACTGAAGACGAAGCTTGATGCAAAGAAGTGGTATCACGTCGGTGGTACATACAACTATAACACTGGGTTGGCTCGTCTGTTTGTCGATGGCAAACAGGGAGACGTTTCAAGCACACCCAGAACAGATATGTTAGCCACAGATTCTGCCATCTACCTGGGGGCCATTGGAACGGTAACAGACAACTTTAAAGGTCGAGTTTCCTGCCTGCAGATTTTTGACAGGCCATTACAGCTGAATGAGATTGATGACCTCAAGAAGTGCGAGCTAAGTAAGTTATTTTATTTTCTACACCCTTGATTTTTAAATATCAACTCAACTGCTCTGAAGCTGCATTTCCCGCTATTTTAATATAATTAAATTCACCAATAGTGTAATTTTTAAATAATTTTTTAATTTTACTCATAATAAACCATGGTATATAAAATTAAACGAAACTGTATTTGTATTTTGTCTCATGTTTGCTTACTTTATCATGTATTGTTGTTGTTGTTGTTGTTGTTGTTGCTTAGGTTTGTTGTTTTGCTTTCCTGGTGGCATAGTGGCCAAAACCGCTCGCGCCCATATTTGAACACACCGCCTAAAACTACTACGATGCAACTCGTGTTTTGTTTGATCAAATAAATGATGTTTCACATTCACCTGTGTGTGCAAGTTGCAGTCTGAAATTTATGTATTCAAATGATCAAATATGTAAAATATTGTGTTACTAGACGAAAAACAAGGAAATTGTGCTTAAAAAAAATAAAAATGAGACAAGTTTGTCCAATTTAATTTGCGTAGAAATAACCAGACCTTCTTTAGCAGGTTGATGCGACAACTGAGACAAAGTTCAATTTCACTTTTGTTTGTGGGGATTCATGAGGATTGATGACAACATTACCTCTGTTTCATGAGGGTGTCATATTGTAATATGTCAGGATTACAATGCTTAAATAATAATAGTTATCATATCTTCCAGGATTGTTATGTCATTATAACTAATTTGGTCAAAATCCCAGACAATAGAATTTCATCTACTAAATGTAGTGCCAACATATCACTGTTGACAATTCCAAACAATGGAAGTCCATTTTGATCTGCATCAAGTGGTAGGTTGGATATGAGTCTATTACACTGACTTCTCATGCACAAAAATGGACTTCCATTGTTTTGCCTCTTCAACAGTTATATGTACTGAGTAATCTCATCATTTATCGTTATTGTTGAGAATTTATTACACATTTATAATGTTGGTTGCTTCAACAGCTGTCATTATGTCTACCCTGTCACCACAGTTGAATTGTACTGCTTTAACCTTTCATGTATTTTATTTGCCACAGAGACAACCTACACGAAGAAAGCCACCAATGAAGTCGTGGTTGTCAATGGTGCGTATTAATTTGGTTGTGTTATTAGGGAAAAATCGCACCTGATCATACTTTTGTAACTTTAACAAGATTTAACAATTTATTACCAGATTTAAACAGATTTATCCAGATTTAACAAGATGGCCATCCAAGGCAAAATACCCAGGTGGCAAGTGGACAAGGAAGCCATTGGTTTATTGAGAATCCAAAAATGTTTCATCTATGTGCAACCCGTCCTTCAGAGACATTTGTCAATTTTGTTTTTAACTGTATTCACACTGCTAGCATTTACACAATCTGTATATAATTTGTTCCATTAATTTATTGTCCTCTGTGACAACAAGCACCTTCTGATATCAAATCTACATTTCACTAATGTTACTTTGTGTCACTTGTGAGGTCATAAGTTATGGTACACCTGCAATAAAAACTTCTCAGAGTTCATTGCCTTGTTTGTTGCTGTATGGAAATGTGTAAGGTAGTATTGATTTTGTTATCTTTGAGAGACATTTTTCATATGAAATGGTCAGTGTTATGTGTTTATCAGCTTAATTTAAAAAAATAAAGAAAATAATTACTTTTCTGTCATTTTCATTGTTATTACTATTGTCTATGTTGATTGTCATTACTATTGTCTATGTCATTTGTCATTACTATTGTCTATGTTGATTGTCATTACTATTGTCTATGTTGATTGTCATTACTATTTGTCTATATCGATTGTCATTACTATTGTCTGTGTCAATTGTCATTACTATTGTCTGTGTCAGTTGTCATTACTATTGTCTATGTTGATTGTCATTACTATTGTCTATGTTGATTGTCATTACTATTGTCTATGTTGATTGTCATTACTATTGTCTATGTTGATTGTCATTACTATTGTCTGTGTTGATTGTCATTACTATTGTCTATGTTGATTGTCATTACTATTGTCTGTGTTGATTGTCATTAATATTGTCTATGTCAGTTGTCATTACTATTGTCTGTGTTGATTGTCATTACTATTGTCTGTGTTGATTGTCATTACTATTGTCTATGTTGATTGTCATTACTATTGTCTATGTTGATTGTCATTACTATTGTCTATGTTGATTGTCATTACTATTGTCTGTGTTGATTGTCATTACTATTGTCTATGTTGATTGTCATTACTATTGTCTGTGTTGATTGTTATTACTATTGTCTATGTCAATTGTCATTACTATTGTCTATGTCAATTGTCATTATTATTGTCTATGTTGATTGTCATTACTATTGTCTATGTTGATTGTCATTACTATTGTCTATGTCGATTGTCATTACTATTGTCTGTGTCAATTGTCATTACTATTGTCTATGTCGATTGTCATTACTATTGTCTATGTGGATTGTCATTACTATTGTCTGTGTTGATTGTCATTACTATTGTCTATGTTGATTGTCATTACTATTGTCTATGTTGATTGTCATTACTATTGTCTACGTTGATTGTCATTACTATTGTCTATGTTGATTGTCATTACTATTGTCTATGTTGATTGTCATTACTATTGTCTACGTTGATTGACATTACTATTGTCTATGTTGATTGTCATTACTATTGTCTGTGTTGATTGTCATTACAATTGTCTATGTTGATTGTCATTACTATTGTCTGTGTTGATTGTCATTACTATTGTGTGTGTCAATTGTCATTACTATTGTCTATGTCGATTGTCATTACTACTGTCTGTGTTGATTGTCATTACTATTGTCTATGTCGATTGTCATTACTATTGTCTATGTCGATTGACATTACTACTGTCTGTGTTGATTGTCATTACTATTGTCTATGTCGATTGTCATTACTATTGTCTGTGTTGATTGTCATTACTATTGTCTGTGTTGATTGTCATTACTATTGTCTGTGTTGATTGTCATTACTATTGTCTGTGTTGATTGTCATTACTATTGTCTGTGTTGATTGTCATTACTATTGTCTGTGTTGATTGTCATTACTATTGTCTATGTTGATTGTCATTACTATTGTCTGTGTTGATTGTCATTACTATTGTCTATGTTGATTGTCATTACTATTGTCTCTGTTGATTGTCATTACTATTGTATATGTTGATTGTCATTACTATTGTCTGTGTTGATTGTCATTACTATTGTCTGTGTTGATTGTCATTACTATTGTCTGTGTTGATTGTCATTACTATTGTCTGTGTTGATTGTCATTACTATTGTCTATGTTGATTGTCATTACTATTGTCTATGTTGATTGTCATTACTATTGTCTACGTTGATTGTCATTACTATTGTCTATGTTGATTGTCATTACTATTGTCTATGTTGATTATTTTATTATATTTATTAAACTGTTAATCATGCCTTTGCTTATTTATTTTTTAGCTCTGGAGCAGCTTGTGGGAAGTAAGTAACTCTGTCTTTCTGGATAATCTCACATGAATAGAGTTGGTCCTATATTCACCATAGTGAATATAGGACCAACCATATATGACATATCTAGTGAAACAGGAAAAGGACCAGGGAAATAAACAATATGTTTGGTGGAACTGCAGGCAATGTTTATATAATTTTTAGGCACTACATTCGCACCTGGATGTATAATTGTGGTCTGACACCACAAATATTTGTGTTGAAAAATCTCATCTGCTTCATGTTAAAAAGTTGATTGGTATGTTTTATAGACAGTCCTTATGTGCAAATGAGCAGATGTGTGGTTAACCTAGGTGTGTAGTAAGATGTGTGGCTGACCTAGGTGTGTAGTAAGATGTGTGGCTAACCTAGGTGTGTAGTAAGATGTGTGGATAACCTAGGTGTGTAGTAAGATGTGTGGCTGACCTAGGTGTGTAGTAAGATGTGTGGCTAATCTAGGTGTGTAGTAAGATGTGTGGCTAACCTAGGTATGTAGTAAGATGCAAAGTTTATATGTAACTTAAAATATTTCTTATTTATTTTGGGTTGTTTCAGAATATCCAAGTTTGCCCAAATTGCCAGAGATTGAGCTGGAACGCAAGGAAAACGCTACCGCTAATGGCGCAAATGACTTCAGCGTCTTCAAGTTGAAGTGTGAAGTCTATGCATCAACAGACACAAACGTGAACTATGAACTCCAGTGGATCATTAATGGGGCTGTCAATAAGACAGACACTTTCACTTCGGCCGATGTGACAGTTGGAAAGTTACAGTCCATGTTGCCTGGCGAATCACTTGAATCCTTCCAGAAAATTGAACAGGTTAGTGAACTTTTGATGCTCTCGGAAATCTGCTAGTCTACACAGGGCTGATCTCAAAACTGCAATTATGACACTAAACGAAACCAATTTCATTTCACATCACCACTGCTATAAAAACTTTGAATTACATTGACCATGTACGACGCTAATCTGAAGAACATAACTTGTATTGTAAAATGTCATATCAATGTTTTTAGATCATCCCTAGGCTTGTTTGTGTTTGTTTTGAAATCATCCCTTGGCTTGTTTGTGTTTGTTTTGAGATCAGCCCTTGGCTTATTTTTGTTTGTTTTAAATAAAAATATTTTTAGTAATGATGCAATCATAAATAATCAGGTCATGTTTCTGCTTGCACAGTAAAATCTCATTTTGTTGAAGTCAGGGGAATTGGAACTTTTCTGTGGACTCCTCATGTCTTGAGAACTAACCATAGTGTTGTTCTGTTTCCAGATTGTGTGCCGTGTGTACACCTGCTATGAAGGCAAATGTAACAAGGTGAAATGTCCTACAGACAGTCTGCCCTACAAGCCAGCAGTTAAGGTAAATGTAACAAGGTGAAATGTCCTACAGACAGTCTGCCCTACAAGCCAGCAGTTAAGGTGAATGTAACAAGGTGAAATGTCCCACAGACAGTCTGCCCTACAAGCCAGCAGTTAAGGTAAATGTAACAAGGTGAAATGTCCCACAGACAGTCTGCCATACAAGCCAACAGTTAAGGTGAATGTAACAAGGTGAAATGTCCCACAGACAGTCTGCCCTACAAGCCAGCAGTTAAGGTGAATGTAACAAGGTGAAATGTCCCACAGACAGTCTGCCCTACAAGCCAGCAGTTAAGGTGAATGTAACAAGGTGAAATGTCCCACAGACAGTCTGCCCTACAAGCCAGCAGTTAAGGTGAATGTAACAAGGTGAAATGTCCCACAGACAGTCTGCCCTACAGGCCAGCAGTTAAGGTAAATGCTGTTGAAATTCTTTGTGCTATAATTGTGCATATTGGAAGAAAAATTAGAAATTCACAAATAATTAACTTGATAATGTTCATATTGTTTACTTTATCTTTTTAATCAGATCAGACTAAATGTGGGATCATATAATTATACATGGATTTAGGGGGAACACTTGGTACATGTCCCCTAAAAATTGATGTAAAATTTGTGAGCACATTCTCTAAAATTAATAAATAAACTTTTGGTGTGTTAAAAATATGGGAAAGTAGAAATATACTGACATGGTTGATTCTCGCAATCTTGCACACCGTATGTTGAGTCTTGGACCCACCACTGATCTTGTAATTGTTATGAAGAAATAACACAGTTGTCTGTGTGTTACATAAATATTAGGTGTATTTAGATACAAGAAGTGTTTGATAATATACTGTTGCATTAGGTTTGCAACAGCAATTATATAGCAACATAATTTGATAATAATAGTGATTTATTCATTTATTTATGCAAACACAAGGAGTCAATGAAAATAACTTGATGGTGGGCCACTAGAATAGGTTATTACTTGTCAAGCTATTGAATCAACTTACACATTTACAGTAATTGCATTTTTAAATGCCTAAAAAACAAAACTGAGTACACCTACAAATGTATCATCTTTATGTTATTCAGCAGTAATCAAATAGAAAATAAAAAACTGAATAACTGCTAACAATACGGAAACAAGTGATTAAAAAAAATTCATAGGAAATGCTTTTAAGCGGAGGAATTATGTTTCAGATATCAAGAAAAGTGAACTGGGAATGTTAATGTGAATATTTTATCTGAAAAAAATTGTGCTAAACAAATTGAAATGAGAGTGCCAAATTTTTGTTTTTCAGTCAGGCTAATAATGTTGCATTATACATGTTCCTGCAGGTGTTGACGAAGGGGGCTGTGACTGTGTCAGAGGGAGGGGATGTTGAGTACATCGAGATCGCCGCGACACTTCCACCACGATTCATCTGTGCATCACCAGAGGCACTCACTTCGGCAAATGGCACATGCGAGATAACTATCTACGGATTCCTGGAGAGCGAAGCTGCAGATAGGCAGTGCTCAGATGGATCAAAGATACCCCAGGCTGTGATTGGGTGGCCACGGTCATATGGTGATGACATCACTGTTCCGTGTGGTGTCAAAGTGATGGAGACGAATTGGTTCTGGATTCTACGATTGGCTGTCAAGGCAAAAGTGGATTTAATCAAGGACAAGAATTACAAGCGAGACTTGACAATTGTTCAGAATATATCTGTTGGCATCATGGAGAGTGTAGTGAATCTTGAAGTTATTGAGGTGGGTGTCTTTGTCAGGTTAATTTTTGCCGATTACATATTTTATGAACATTACAACTCCCTCCTAAACTGATTTAGCTCATCACAAATCAAATTTGTTGAGGTTCAAATCTGTAGTGTGCGAATACTTTAATTAACATCCGCAGTTGATTCAGTAAAATAGCGTGCTGTTGTTGAAATTATCAAAAGAATTGAAAAAATAATTTAATAGTTTGTCCGATAATTTCACCAAAACTAAAAAACAAATTTGTACAAATGAGCTGGCGAGTTGTAGTGGATACTACAAAGGTTACATTTGCATATTGAATTGAGGAGGAACCTTTAATAGAAACCATTTAACTGCAGTTGCAAAACATTCTGCCCACTTCATGCAGTCTGACTGAAATTCTATATGGACCTTAGTGGAACCAAACGAGACCATTTAATTTGCTCAGTAAACAAACTTCTCAATTAACTTTTATTCAGTTTGTGACGTTTTGCTAAATGATTTCATATGTACTGCTGGGAGAACATCTTTCCTTGATATCAGATATTGTGACCGGACTATTTCAGGTGACCGTGACAAACACAGACCGTGGTTTGTCGTGCTCTGCCTCCGGCGATCCACACTACCACACATTTGATGGAGCGTGAGTGAATTGATTGGCTATAGCAGAGGTGCACAGGACTAGATCCACAACACAGCCACTTCCTATAGTTCATGATATGTGACTCTGAAACACACTGACAACACACTGACAACACACTGACAACACACTGACAACACACATCTCATACATTCCTCATATATTTCTTTACAGTTTGTTGACTCACCCTTCCATCTTTATGATGCAAAATATATGAACCAAAAATTCAAAATCCTACAATGATACAGCAATAGATGTGACATTTTCAGTAGTGATTGTTTTGTGTCTTTACCAGAAAAAAGGTTAACAATAATAATACACTTCTATAGCACCTAAATCCTCAGGTAGCCGAGCTCAGAGGCTCAACAAACATGAATTTTAAAGCATGACATCATGAAGGACTGGGCCAGAAGTGACTTGAATAACGAGGTGACCGTATTAGCGGAACTAAATGTCCTATACTTTACTTTTATAAAATAATATTGGACTGTCCCAGGGTGACCATAATGGTGATGTGGCTGTATTACCAAGGTGACCACAAAACAAGGTTTGACTGTACCCAGTGTCTGTCATCTGTATATGATTTCAGGTACTTTGACAACTACATCGAGGGTGAGCTGGTGATGTTCCGACATAAGACATTGCCCTATGAGGTGCACACCTTCCAGCGACGATGCAATGGTCACGCAGCCTGTCACTGCATCATTGCTATCCGCTCTGGTGACGATGTCATCGTCATCGACAGCTGTGGACCAGCCGAGACACCGAAGCTCAGAACGCCACAGATAGAAGTGCGACTGTACCTTAACGGCGACCTGACGCCAGGCACAAAGATTGAACAGTACAATGGTGGTCGGGAATACAAAGTGAGTGTCTTGATTTCCTATGTAGCCTTTAAGGCATCGTAATAACAAAAGCTGGTGGGTCTAAGTAAATAATTTTTTTTTTATTTAAGTAAATGTATAAACTTTTACTCGTACTATAAGTCTTAGTTGTCATTTTTGTATATTAGTCAGTATAATATGGAACCAGTTTTAACATTCTTATTTGTAAAGAAATACATTTATATGCAGTTATCTGTACCTCTCTATTTGTAACCAGGTATTGTTTCCTGCATTGGTTTCCAACACAGATGTTCTTGATCAAACTCAACACCACGTTTGGGGATGTTACACAGTTGGTAAATGTGTAAGCTGTCATACATTTACAACCTTAAATGAGCAATAACAAATATACAGGTTCACGTGTAGGGTGACATCGTGGCAATGTTTATTTCAGGTGAGGCTGCCCACTGGCACCGTTATACAGATGCAGAAAGGTTGGAGGACCTTCATGAACACTGTCATCTATCTGTCATCAGCCGACTACGGCCAGACTGAAGGTAGGTGACATGTGTATGAGTTATGAGATGTGTACATGTATGTGGACGTAGCACATTGATGTAGAACAGGTGTGAATCTGAGGTGGACATATGACAGGTGTGAATCTGGGGTGGATATGTGACAGGTAATCTGAGGTGGACATATGACAGGTAACAATCTGAGGTGGACATTTGACAGGTGTAAATCTGGGGTGGGCGTATGACAGTGTAATGCTCTGGGGTGGATGTATGACAGTGTGAATCTTGGTTGGACATATGACAGGTAAGGCTCTGGGTGGACATTGGACAGGTGTGAATCGGGGGTGTGAATACGAGGTGGGCATATCACAGGTGTGAATACGAGGTGGACATATTACAGGTAAGACTATGGGGTGGACATTGGACAGGTATGAATCTGGGGTAGTCATTGGGCAGGCAGGTGTGAATCTGTGGTTGACATTTTACAATTAAGAATCTGGGGTGGACATATGACAGGTGTGAATATGAGGTGGACATATGATGTGTCAATCTGTAGTGGACATATGACAGAAGTGAATCTGGGGTGAACATTTGACAAGTAAGAATCTGAGGTGGACATTGGACAGGTGTGGATTTAAGGTGAGCACGAGCTGGTCTTGCATGTAAGTTTGACTTGCAGACACAATACATAGAAATCTGCTGCTGGGTTTTCTGACACGGTACGTTCTGAGCCTTATCCTGATGACACCTGTTTACTGTTTAGGTATGTGTGGGTCGGCTGATTTCGTCCAAACCAATGATTTCACTGGCAGTGATGGTAAAGTGTATCCAGGGACACGAATGCCAGCTGAGTGGATCAAAACTTGGAGGTATGTGGCTGTATTAGTGTTAATGGTGTTAATGAAAGCATCTTAAATCTGTTCAGTTATATGTATGATCATGCTGTCACGTGCTCGAATCCTGGATCAGTGGTCCACCCAAACATTTTATTATAATCAATAAGGCTTTTTTGCTGACCCACCTAGCACCTAGCATATTGGAATGATGTTTGAAACATGCCAAATGTGCTTAAACATAGAGATCAGTAAGATGATGTGATCTAAGGTTTGAATGTTTTGTTTGTTGATAATTAAGTTTTCTTATGTAAGGTGATACCATAGCGATTGTCAAGATCACCAGCTAGTGCCTTCTTTTTGTACAATGGATTTAACATTTCCGGACCCCATCACTAGGGATAATCTCCAACACTAGCATGACAGTTTCACCACTACTTTCATAAGTTCTGCGGGACAGTATTTTAGGTATTCATTTGTAACATTATTGATACTGGTTTGTAATTATGTTTTGTAAACTGTAGATCTGACTTCTTCATATGTGAATGCGTTATTGATTTAGAATCAAAATTAGAAGTAAATTTATTTGATCTGAACTGTACACGCATTTAATAATAATATATCAGTATATAATTGTACGTAATAAAATATTACCGTATACAGAGAGGATCATGGTGACTCCCACAAAGACTTTTTAAAAGTCGCTATCGTAGGAGCCACCTGTCGTATTCTTAAATTTTTTTTTGTTTCTGAAGAAAGAAAAGAATATAGATATAAAGTTATCAACATTAAAATGTAGTAAAGTCCACCGTCAATGAAAACCTGGATTGTTGTTGTATTATGCCGCTGTGGTGTATGTAGTGAAGTGAGAAGGTGAAAATGTATTTATAGTGTTTGAGTGTAGCTAATAGCCAATGTTGTAGGTATGTAGGTAATTTATTATGTGTAAATTTATAATAAAATTTTAATTCTTGAAGGGCTAACATATCATTCACTTTTAGTAAGTTTAATTTTTGAAATAACAGGTCATTATGTGAATTGAAATTACTCAACATTATGATTCACATAGCCCCTTTTTGAAGTTGATTAATCCTTTGACAGTGGAATTCCCAAGTCATTAAACAATAATTTATATGTGGTACTAATAACGAGTTATATAGCATAATTTTAATTCTTGTAGGCACTACTAGTTTAAGTCTATTTAGTGTACCAATTATTCTAGAACATTTGTTTGATATATTTTGTGTTTATTTAGTGTTTTTTCCAATTTAGTTGTGTATCCAAAGTTAATCCCAGGAAATTAAAATTGTCAACCTTTGTTATTGTTATATTATTTATTTTAGGAACAGGTATTTTGAATTTTTTTTGGCATGTGGAAAACCATGAATTTGGATTTGGTAATGTTAAGGGAAGGTTTATTTAATTCTAGCCATTCATTAATTTTGTGGAGTTCTTAATTTATCAGTGTATCAACATCATCATTATGTGCATTTGTGAAATTGCTCATTGTACTTAACAAAGTGGTATCATCTGCATAGGATATATGAAGTCGAAAATGTGGCTTGCTTGTGAAAAATCATTAATATAGATAATAAAGAGAATTGGTCCAAGAATGGAGCCCTGGGGTACACCAGTTGCTATTGATAAGGTTTCTGATTTAGTGTCTCATTAACCAATATTTAATATACTTCTCAATGTCATATCTGTGCAATTTATTTATTTACATACCTTTTTGAAGTATTTGTTCTTGAATAGGTTTTGAAGTATTGATATTCAAATGTAGTTTAAACATGGAGTTGCTATCCATGCAGCTATCAAATATGTTCCAACAAATTGCATAGATAATGTTGCTTTCTGTAATGAGGCTTTTTATGATAATGTGATTCAATATCTCATCTGTAACTCCCACTGACAGAGTCACAAAGAATGAAGACAAGTTGTACTTTGGCTCGTGCAAGGTAATGGCGGTAACTTCTGTGGCTGCGAATCAGCTGACTTATTGTGACTGTATGAGTACAAGTGACATACGGACATGTGACGCAGGGCGTGATGTTGTCAGCTGTGCGACATCCACCAGCACTGGCAGAGGTAGGCAGTTACCTGGCATGTGTTTGTGTCATATAAACCGACACGATAAATGTTGACAACAATATTAGTGACAGTGATAATTCTGGTGTTTGTTCAGCAGACACTGGTCCCCCAGATGAGAGTGTTTGTTCAGCAGACCCTGGTCCCCCAGATGAGAGTGTTTGTTCTGCAGACCACGGTCCCCCAGATGAGAGTGTTTGTTCAGCAGACCCTGGTCCCCCAGATGAGAGTTTGTTCAGCAGACCCTGGTCCCCCAGATGAGAGTTTGTTCAGCTGACCCTGGTCCCCCAGATGAGAGTTTGTTCAGCAGACCCCGGTCCCCAGATGAGCATTCAGCAGACCACGGTCCCCCAATGAGTGTTTGTTCAGCAGACCCTGGTCCCCAGATGGGTGTTTGTTCAGCAGACTGTAGTACCCAGATGAGTGTGTTTGTTCAGTAGACCCTAGTCCCAAGATTGTTCAACAGACCGTGATCCCACAAATTAGTGTTTGCTCAACAGACATTGGTACTCAAATGAGCGTGTTTGTTCTGAAGGACCCTGGATCTTAGATGGGTGTCACTTTAATAAACTAATCTGCATTGACATTAATTAGATAAGTCATAATTGTAAGTGACCATTGTAATGCTGCAGTATTTATAGGATCGCTTCTTAGGCCAAATGTGGAACTTTAATGCATAAAATGCTTAATATTCATTCAAACAGGAAATGACATCACAGCTCTGCTGGTCACTCAAGGATTGAAACCACTGGGCTGTGTCGGTGGGCCACCAGCTGGGACACGCTTCTCGTTTGATCCTGATTTCAATCCAGGGGTATGTTGAATGTCATCTTTTGTGCAGCTGGTATGCTTATCAATAGTAATAATAGTACCTGTATAATACTTTTATGTAGATTATGTCAATATTTTATGCTGAACAGATTAGAACACTAGTTCACATTGATGATGTAGATTTAACAGAGTTGCAATCCATGGCAAAGGCCCAGATGGCAATCTGTTGTTAATAATATATAACAAGCTTGGAGTACAGACAGTAATTTCTAAACTTTTAAGACCATTTTTAAATCTCTGCACACAGACGCTATTGCTCATCTTTCATTTATTTTTTATTTTTTTTTCCAATCATGATTCTATATATAATTGTTTATATTTCTGTTTGATGCAGTGTGTATTGGACATAGTTATTCTCTTGCACCATTCTGTTAGTTAGCATGGCATTGGATGGCTGCAACAGTTTTAGCTAAACATGTTGATCTTTCATTACTTGGCAAATTAAAAAATTCTTTCAGTCCAGTATGGATTCTTGATGCTAAACAAACTGCATAAGTTTGTGTCATTTTAGTAAAATAAAAAGTAATAAATTAGGGATATCTTTCTATATAAATCAGACAGGTAATTTTTTATTTCTATTAGAATTTGTACATTCTATGCAAAATCAAAGCAATATGAAAGGTTGTTTGTAATAGGCTGTACTTGGAATACTATGTTTTTGATCATTAGACGACAGACGTGTTTAAATGCAATGCATCAGCTGATCTGATGCTTGAATAACTTTGAACCCGATTGAGCATGCATTGGTGTAGACATGCGATTCTGTCTTGCGATTTCATCTTTATATTAGTGTTATATTATGTACCAGAGGCACCACAGGTTACTTTGGGTAGGCTCTGTTGAGACCTGTTTCTGAACTGATTGGTTGGGTGAAAGATAAATGCAGTCTTATTGTATTAAAATTATAGTGTAATTTTTAATTGATGATTCTAAATTAATAATTAATAATTTTATTAGTGTTGGTGAACAAATTTCTTCTGAAGTATGTCTTTGTATCCTTTGTTTATGAAATTGCAGTCTTCCCCAATGCAACTTCATGATTTAAGAACCCTTAGTAGTCATCCATAAAATATTTGTTGATGTTATACTGCTGAATGCATTCTCATCCAGTTAACATATTAAATGCTTTACATAAGGAAGCATAGAGCAACGAAAGCTAGTTTAATATCACTAGAATGAATCTGCCATTGATTCTGAACTATTATTATTATATTGTATGACTTAAAACATCAATGATAAAGATATTACATTGTTTCTACATTTAGAACTACCAAAATGCATCACAGTTGATTAAGGACTGAAAACTAAAATATATGTTATTTTGGCATTGAATATATCTATAGTTGCTCCATTCACGTACTGTTGTTTTGACATGGAATTGGTATTTTGGAATTGGTGTTTTGGAATTAATATTTTGGAAGTGGTATTTTGGAATTGGTATGCATAATTGGTGTGGAATTGAAATTGTATTCTTTCAGCCACTGGACTGGCCGGTTACTGGTCTCACGAAGAAAATAGTTGAGGACCATTGCCGCCTGAAGATTGAGGGTTCAGTCTTAGGTGTAGCATGTAGAAAACTTCTTCATGTCAGCTTCAAGAAGGACATATTGGGCTGCATGGAAGATGTGAAGGTGAGACAATCAACTACTCAAACTCTGATATTTTCATCTTAAAGCAAAGCAGAGAGACAAAACCTAACTCATTTACTTTACTGAGCAAGTAGTGACTTACACTTAATTTGAGCAATTGTTTTAATTGTAAATTAAATACTTGAGTATGATTTTTATTGGATGGTGTACCCTCTAGATTTACACCTAAGTCACACAGAATTGGTGTGCTGTCAGAAACTGTTTTGTACTGAATACATGTAGCATTCTGCCCCGCTTTAGTGCTCCTGTTTTGAGTGCAAGGTTACACTTTTATGTGTGTAAGTGTAGTCACTGCAGGCCATTTCTAACCCAATATGCTCACTATTTTTGTGTTACTTCAACATGGCGTCAGCTGTGCCAGTGTTTACTATGGATCTGGCATCTTGCAAAATCGACATGTATGAGGCAAAAATTTAGATTTCTGGTTAGTTGATTTTCTGATGCCTCATATGTCTCATGTATGTCTCATAAACTGCAGATACGTATTAGTTTGATCAAACTGTGCAAGTTTATGATATTTCTTTTCATCCCTGTGTCTGCAATATATATGTAAGCATATCAAGTGTCGAACAGATAGTGCAGTCAGTATTGATGTGTGCTTAAAGCAAGCTTACTAGTATCAGTAGCATCTCTTTGTCAGTACTTGAGAAGTTTGGTTTTATGGCACTTTTGTCTTGTCCCTGTAGATTGGCGGTAATCTTGACTGGGCTGCAGCTGCCATTGAAGCAGCCCAGGAGAAATGCAAGGGAGCTATAGAAGGAGATGAGGCATTCCAAAAACCAGCCACACCTGGCGAGCAAAACCCACTGGAAGTGATTGGTGCTAACCTTTGTTCTGATGACTGCAAACTGAATGGAGTTTGCAAGCACGGTGCGTTTTTGGGTCTTCAGTTGCTTTGTGATTTCTGAGACAAGTATTTCAAAACAGTTTATATCCTGAAATATATACAAACATTTATACATAATTAAGTTTTCCCTGCTGTTCTATTCAATCGAATGTTGAATTAAAAAAAAAAAAATTTATTTATCACATGTAGCATTAAAATAACTTCAAAAGGATGTAAAACTTATCATAGTGTGATAGTTAGTCAATCACAGTCACATTCCAGTCATTGCATTATTGAGATAATCATCATTTAAACTTTTCTGTGAATGCTAGCGCATATTTGGGCTCCCTTGTCCATGTTGAAATAATCGTTAAAACTGCTGTCAAACTCCCAAAACGGTGCCATTTTGAACTCCAAATTGTCAACAAACTATTTTTTGAAAATACAGATGGAAAAAACCTCCTGATTGGCATTGACATTGGACTTTGTATATTAACCGAAAATCACATTCTTAATGAAATTCAGACATTTATCTTGGTTTCCATAGGCATGTGCAAATGTAATGCACAGTTCCGCGGTCCTGACTGCTCTATTCCTGCTGCACAAGCTCCTTCGATTCCGGACAACAACACACAACTGACCTGCAAAGGCGACTGTGAAGCAGTTGTTATAACTGGTAATGGCTTCTTCCAGTCTGATGAAATGGAGTGTGAGTTCACAAAGATTGAGGTGAGCATCACAGGCATCACAGGCATCACAGATGTTGTCAGTTAATAATAACAATGATAAGAAGAAAACTACTATCGTGCCTAAATCCTGGAAAACCTGAGCTCATTGGCACTTCAAAACAAAAGGATTAGGCAATGTCAAAACCGATATACAATGTTAACATTGTCAACAGACAGATATATATATGCCAGGAAGCTAAGGAGGGAGAGCACGGTTGAAAAGATTAGTCTTCAGGTGATGCTGAAATTGTATAAATAGTTGCAATAGTTTTTTGCACCAGAAAGACAGATACTGGCGAATACGACGAGGATCATGAATATGATAAAATATTGATTCCTGAATATTGACCTTTATGTTCAGCATGTAATGTAAACATGATATTTGAGTCGATGCGTTTAACAGATCGTGGGAAAATAACATTGAAAATTGTGGTTCATTATGCAAACATTCAGGAGGTCAAAATGTCGGAATAGATATAGTTTATGATTTTTACGTTAACAACAGTCAAACTCTGTAGACTTAGTCCCACATATACTTAATTATGTGTAATGGTCATATTTCTGCAGCCTCGGCACCGCTATGCACTTGTACAATCATTGTTTCAGCTGAGTTTCACGTCATGGCATGTGTTGGTGGCGTCACAAACGGTGATTGTGAAAGGAGCATACATGGGAACCAATCAGATGATGTGTCGTCTGCCTAACAGCAAGGGCAGCTATGTCATCAGAGTGAAGAATGTTGGTGTGCTGTGGTCAGTCCAGGTGACACTGCTCAACTTCGATGATACTTGTCTCACCTGCAGCTTTGGCTCAGAACGCTTGTGCAAACCAAAGGTGAGGATAAGATCAAGGGTTTACTAAGTGGTATCACTGTCATGTCACATTCAGTTGGACAGTGTCACTATCATGAGACTGTAAGTTGGACAGTGTCACTATCCAGTCACTGTCAGTTGGACAGTGTCATTATCATGTAACTTTTAATTGGACAGTGTCACTATCGTGCCATTGTCAGTTGGACGGTGTCACTATCCTGTCACTGTTAATTGGACACTGTCATTATCATGCCATTGTCAGTTGGACAGTGTCACTATCCTGTCACTGTTAATTGGACACTGTCATTATCATGCCATTGTCAGTTGGACAGTGTCACTATCCTGTCACTGTCAGTTGGACAATGTCACTATCTTGTCATTGTCAGTTGGACAGCGTCACTATCCGATCACTGTCAGTTGGCGGTGTAACTATCTTGTCATTGTCAGTTGGACAGTGTCAGTATCATGTCACTGTTAGTTGAACAGTGTAACTATCCTATCAGTTGGGCTATGTCACTCATATCACTGTCAGGGACAGTGTCGCTAATCTAGCATTATCAGTAAAGCAATGTCGTTACAAATGCATTGTCAGTAAAGCATCACTACTCAGCCACTACTACAGTGTCATTACTCAATCAATGTGACTGTATCACTATCCAGCCATTGTCAGCAGGACAGTGCCACTGTGTCACTACTGTAACTAGGACAGTGTCACAGTACATGCAACCACTGGGGCAGTGACACATTACAAACAATGTCAGTAGGGCAGTGTCACCATTCAGCCACTGTGAGGAACTGTTATGGTCACAGCCACATGTCCACCGTGCCTTGTACAACTCAATTAGAACTTTAGAAACCCACCCAGTTGCTGCTAGGGATTTTGACAGACTGCTTTTATCTTCAAGTTGGGAAGAACACAACTTATTGATGATAATAACAACTGTGCAGTCATAGATATTATACATAGTAATACTATTACAGTGCTGATATTATCTTTGTCATGTACTGTGCAGTCATAGATAATATACATAGTAATACTATTACAGTGCTGAAATTATCTTTGTTGACTGTCATGTACGTGGTTTTGGTGGCTCAAATGGTATGAATATTTAGGGTTTCTAGATAACTGTTATACATGTCTTGGTTTACATTTAGTGTGTGTGTACTCCACAATATAATTCAAATGGACTGAACATTCATGTTATGTGGTCATTTGTTGGTGCTGCAGTGATGCACTGGTGTTGCACTGGTGTTGCACTAGTGCTACAGTGCTACATTGGTGCATGGTGCTACAACCGTGCCCTGGTGTATGGTGCTGCACCAGTGCATGGTACTGCAGTGTTGCACTGGTGCATATGCTTCAGTGGTAGATGGAGCTGCACTGCTGCATGGTTCTCAGATGAGATGCACTGGTGCGTGGTGCTGCACTGATGTTGCAGTTGTACTGCACTGCTGCATGGTGCTGGTGGTGCACGGTGCCGTACTGGTAGTGCATGGTGCCATGCTGGTGCTGCAGTGGTACATAGTGCTGTAGTGGTGCATGTTGCTGATGTGATGCTGCAGTTAATGAGGGCCATTACATTGCAGGTTGACACGTGTCTCATTGATAGCATTTGCTATGTTGACGATGACAAAAACACAACTGACAAACGTCTGGCTTGTAAACCGTCACTCAACCAGAAGGAATGGACTGTCGTTGGAAGTATGTGCATTCTACCATATGAGTCAAGATACGCATGCATGCATGCACACAAGCACACATGCATGCACAAGCACACACACATAGATAGTTGTGCCTGTGACTGTTCGTGCATGCGTGCATATGTGTACATATAGTATGTATGTGTATGTTTATACATAATGTGTAAATATATGTATATTATATATTTTTATTTATATATTAATTTTTAGTATATATTTTATTGATATTTTATTGTGACTTTGTATTTATTGCTTTATTTTAAAAACACCTTCACAATACAGATGTAAAAATAACACGTTTTACTTTTGTTTACACCATCCTTTGCCTTCTACTGATAGGTGGACATTGACTTTGACATTTTTGTCGGTAGGTGAAAAGATAGCTGGAGTGTTTGCTCTGGATGGCTGCACTGGGGCCATTGATCTGTCTGGAAACAAGAATGACGGTACTGCAGTCAATGTTGATCCCCAGATGAACGGACCAAAAGGCATCTATGCCAAGGCAACAGGGTTCGGTGGCCAAACAAAAGACAGCTACATTCTGATCAACAACACAGGATCGCTCGACACCCTCTATTCCCTGTCTATGTTGATGCACGTCTACCCCGAGAAACTAGACGGCACTCTGTTGGCGTACTCAAATGGAGGCTGCACCCTCACCTTGGAAGGCAAGGTGCTGACCTTCACGGCTGTTGGTCGGGATGGTACCAAGTCGGAGACAGTCATCTTTGACTTGGGTATCCTGAACCAGTGGTACTACATCGCTGCCGTTTATGATAGCAACATTGGAAAAATGATGCTTTATGTCAACGAAAAACTCGAAAAACAAACGACCATCAATGACGTGTTCATGCTGAATACAGCTGGGAGTGTCTGGGTTGGCACAAACCCTGATAAGAACAAATACTTCAGTGGAAAGATTTCCTGTATCCAAATCTTTGACCGTCCACTGACCAAAGAACAGATTCATGCGGGCGTGGTTTGTCCAACAGGCGTTGGTGCTGACCTACCAGGTAAGGAAACCCTTCTGGCTGCACAGTAGACCAAATAATGATAAAACTGTAAGAGATAGTGCTGACTTAGCAGAAAATAGGTCATAATGATTTTTAAGAACTTTTTGGTTTTGTCTTTAGAAGGTGACATTTTAGTATTTTATGTATTATCTCTCTCGACATTACTCATCAAGACTTCAATGGTAAAGATACCTTTGTAAAGAGTAATTTTTATGAACACATTTACTTACCTGTACAGACTTTGTTTCCCGTTAGTTTGAGACACCTTGTTTCACCATCCGGACTCATTATTCAGTATTTGGTCGGAGTCCATGTAATCCCCTAGTTTAATTAAAAGACAATACATCCATTGTTAAACTGGCCGATTTCAATGGTCTACCAACATATGGGTACACTGCCATCTTAAATTGGCTTTGGGCTTTTCCGAGTGACTTAATAAGATTGAACAAGATTGCCATCCCAAACAACAAGTTCCAGAAGCCATTGGCTTATCGAGTCCAACAATTTTCTCATCTATGTGTTGCCCGGCCTTATCAAATATCTGTCAATTCTAT
This sequence comes from Lamellibrachia satsuma, assembly GCA_033239005.1. Taxonomy (NCBI): domain Eukaryota; kingdom Metazoa; phylum Annelida; class Polychaeta; order Sabellida; family Siboglinidae; genus Lamellibrachia; species Lamellibrachia satsuma. The sequence goes on along the minus strand of BSQZ01000022.1, from coordinate 2,059,022 downwards.
TTTTAAACATATTCACACTACTAGCATTAACACAATCATTTGGCAGTTTGTTCCATAGAGTGGTTATACTCTGTTCTGTTTGTTCAAACAGCGGATCTCATATGCGTGGCCATCATGGATTACAAACGATTCAATTCAGATTGGTCAAATTACCAGAATAAAATTAAATCACTAGCAAGGGCCTCCTCCACCCCATTTGTATGCTTGGGTTTTGTTGTTATATTTGTTGAAAAAGTGCACACTCCCAAATTTGTCTGCTGACACCCAAATACTTAACAAGATTTAACATGATTGCCATCCAAGGCAAAGGCCCAGATGGCAAGGGAATAAGGAACCCCTGTAAGCAGAGTAGTAGTCCGCTGGCATAGATTTGTTTTAAGCAGTCCTGTCAACTTTATGAACATTTTCACCAATACAAATGTAAATGTTCACAGGCCTGGCATACCCGCTGCTAATGGCCGAGCCGACGATTGTCGTTGTGAAACACTTCGATAATGAGACCACCCAGGAGGGATACAATGGCTTCGACCTCGAATGTCGCTTCCAGGCAATCAACAGATCAGATGCGCTGTATGACGTGGACTGGATCATCGATGGAGTCGTTGTTAACACAAAAGCACTTCCCAATGTCATGGAAAGCAGTAATGTTACCGTGACTTTGACAGGGTCCGAGTTATTGGCAAATGCCTCCAATGTGGAAAAGGTACAGTTTTCATTTAACATCATAATAGGTATCATGAGTTAGGCACTAAACAAGTTTTATTATTAAGTGTTATTATTTTTAAGCAAATAACATAATAAATGTGTTAACACAATAGCTGTTTAATTATGTTTCTTTAAAATGTAGTTAAATTATATTACATCATTTCAAATAAGTTTGTCGTATACCGACTTGCTTTGTGTTAATATACTTATTTCACAAGATTGCCATCCAAAGCAAAAAAAAACAGATGTCAAGTGAACAAGGAAGCCATTGGCTTATTGACACTCCACCAATTCTTCATATATGTGTGACCTGCCTTTCTGAGATATTTGTTAATTTTGTGTTTAGGCATATTCAAGCAGCTAGCAGAAGAGAATGATATCTAATCTACGTGGATCCCCAACTAATGTTACTTTGTGTCTTTGTATTTCTGTTTCTGAATCAGCAGACCCCAACTGTTTATCACACTGATGTTTGGTGAGTTAACTCTATGAGCATCAAGGCACAATCCGGCAGTTCCTTGAATGTTATGCATAGCAGCTGGTAAAATATATCAAATAGGGTGATGCATGAATAAGTTTTGATTTGATACATTTCAGATTCTGTGCCGTGTATACAGTTGTTTCCAAGGATCGTGTGACAGCGTCAAATGCCCTCTGGAATCAAACCCCCTGCGGACTGGTGTCCAGGTAATTTAAATTGTTTTCTCCTTAAAAATATTTGGACGAATATGCCATATTAGTGTGTTAATATCCCTCTATATATGACTAAATTTGTTACGTTTTCATCAGTAAGTTGTGAAGACGTCCAAAGGTTGTGGACATAATGCTGGACATAAGATGATACAAATTGGTCCTATTTGGATAAAATGTCATTAATATTTTTATATTTTATCCTGCCATAAATCTCTCTTGGGAGTGGACTTAATTATAAACCGTTGATATTCTGTCAACATTGTGTTGTGGTACACCCTGTGTTGTGATACACCCTGTGTTGTGGTACACCCTGTGTTGTGGTACTCCCTGTGTTTGGTACACCTGGTGTTGTGGTACACCTGGTGTTGTGATTCACCCTATGTTGTGGTACACCCTGTTTTGTACACCCTGTGTTATGGTACACCCTGTGTTGTGGTACACTTGGTGTTGTACACCTGTTGTTATAATACATCTTGTGTGATGCTTCATTTAATGTTGTGCTACACCTTGTGCCATGTTACATTTTTGTCACAGTACACCTGATGCCATGTTACATTTAGTGTATACCTAGTATTGTAATGTATTGCAGTATGCCCAGCACTGTAATGTGCCAACGTGTATTACATGTTGTTAATGTAGCATGATAATGATGCTTCAGTTATTGTGCAGTCCATATGTGGTCTCCCTCTCTGACAATTCCACAAGATGTCAACACTTATCTCAATGGTTTAGATAGGAAATGGTAGCGTATTTGCTATTTGTCAGGCAAACGTTCTGTGATGATAAATGAAATGATTTAGGGAGGTATTATCATTGTCCATAGATAGGTTACTTTTGTAGCATTACACTGCACAAGCTATGGTGTAACAAACAGGTGTGCAGGAACGTTAATTGTAATGTGGGTTTACCGTGCCACTAAACGGAGGGATGTGCATTACAGATTTATGATAATCGTTATGCTAGTTTAGTTATAGTTTACCTGTATCATCATCTTGCTTTATATGTTCAATTCTTGCTACTGCGGATCAGGTGAGTGATGCGTGTGCTAATGACTGTCTTCATCATGTTCTCGCCAGGTGGTGTCTGGTGACGTCCTGGAGCTCATCGAAGGAGCAGACACAGGATTCGTTGACTTCCACTCAACACTTCCGCCTCGTCTCATGTGCAATATGTCTGATGCGAACGCCTGCAAGATCCGCATCGACGTCACTGTGCAAACGACAACTAAGGACGCGAGATGTGTCCAGAGTGGACAATGGTCAAACCGAGTCCCACAGGCAATGGTGGGATTCTATGCGGATTATGAACCTGGTCTACGGGTTTCATGTGGCCTTGTCGTAACTGACAGCAACTGGTATCGTACGTTGATGATCCCCATAGCCGCAACAATCGACCGACTGGTTGACGGAGACCAGACGCGTCAACTCCAAGTCCACCAATCACTGGTTGTCAATTCTGTAGTGACTTCAAGCAGAGTCATCAAGACTGTGTCGGTAAGAATTCAGAACCTGGATGCACTCTCCTATTGTATTGGGCAATGCACCTGCAGCAAAGGTGTGCGTCCTTATGGGGCTTGATTCACAACTGGAAAGATGCCTCCAGATCTATTGTTCATTAATGAGAGGGAAAAATGGGTATGATAGATGGGCTTATGATGGGCCATATTTCATGCAGGGGATGTTGCCTGGCATTGGTAGGCCTAGATAATCTCACAATAATGCCAGATATCTTATGTTATCTATTTGTTGTTCTACGTTTATATATCTATTACCCATCTTGATAATGCACTATATTATTTGTATGTTTTGTGAGTTTCAGTTATTCAATATGTGATACTATATTCTTACTTATTTACTGGTAACATCTAACAGTTATTTGATATTAAACAAATATTTTCTTTGTTATAAATATCTTAAGCACTTCCTCACCATTTAACAAATTGAGCAATTATTTTGTAACATAATGGTTATTATTGTCGTTATTTCCAAAAAAAATTTATCGTTATTATGATGTAAAACCTGTAAAAAGAACACCACAGAGAAGCTGATTAACTTTTAGCAAATCATTGTTTTGTTAAAATATTGTAAATTGAGTTAATTATTATACTAAAATAGTAACTGAACATACTAATAATATTGGTGATATTTTGCAGTTGGAAGTCAAAGATCAGGATCGTAACATGCAGTGTACATCCACTGGAGACCCACATTTCCACACATTTGATGGAAAGTAAGTTAGGACGCTATGGTCTACCAGCAATTGGTTTCCGTTTACAGAAAACATGTCATCACCCATTACTTTGTATCTGTACCTCTCGCTCGCTCGCTCACGTCAGCCACTCGGGTTGATCTCTGCTGGCTCAAACATCTGTCTCTAGATGCCACTATCTTTTATTGCTGTTTGCAACTCTACTGGCTCCAGTCCCTCGCCTTCTGCTTCACAGTCAATGAATGCAAAGGAGTGTTCTTCCATGTGCTGGTTGCCACAGGATTGTCCTTGATGTCATTTCATCTATAGCAGTGAACAGCAACTGAGTTATTATTGTTGTGTTGTTGATTGCATAAATGGGAATATGCGACATTGTCACAGCCAAGGTTGCATATGGGTTTTTATGCAAGCAACACCACGTACAATTAATGATTGGTCCATTGCTAATTTATTCTATATGCTAATTCCAGCAGAGCTGGGTGACGCGCTCTGTGACCCAGTTTGCCTGCCTCCATATTTTGAACCAATCAGCGCGCACCAGGTGCGCGACGCTACAGATTTTAAACTTGGACTAGCCACTTCGTTTTGTGAAAGCATACGGAGTGGATGCGCTTTGAAAATTTGGCCCACCCTCCCCATCTTTCTCCCTGTTGTGTGTTTACAGGTTAGCAGCAATTGTACATCTTTGGTGGAAGTGGGGTGTTCCATGTCTCCAAGCTTTCCCATTTTTTGATTTGCGATAGTGGACATGGGAGTTTTGGCTTTCCCAGAAGTGTTCACGGGTTTTAATGCTGGGACGCAGCCCGCTTCCCTTCCACCTTGGATTTTAGAACTGTTCGTGTAATGGGGCGAATTGGCCCCACCTTTGTAGTTATTCCAGTTAAAGCTAGTGTATTTTTAAGCAGGTAGTTGTATTCATAGACTGCGTGATAGCATGTAGGGCATTATGCTATTTGGTTTAAGGGTGTTCTATGACAATAGTAATGCCATTGTTTCTTTTATTTGTTCTAGGAATACTGCTACTGCATTGTGTTGAAATGTGGGCTCTATTGAACCCGATGTCCAGGAGGCTCGCATTGGGCGTAGTCAGCCTTCGTTGGGTTGTGGAGCCCACATTTCTTTGTTTTACATTTCTTTGAAAGTGGGCTTACCCTTAATCCCCACAATAAACGTCATTCATTTGGCCTTTTCATATCTCTATATCTGTGTTGTGTTGTTGATTGCATAAAGGTAATTGTGCCTGTGTGTTTGTGTTTTAGATACTACGACAATTTTCTGGAAGGAGAACAGGTTCTCTACCGACACAAGACGCTACCTTTTGCCGTAAGTTGTAATTTGAAACTAGTTGTTGTTGGTCATATTCATTGTCATCTTTCTTGTTGACATGACTAGCCATCTGATGCTGGACAGTTTAGCATTCCACAAATATAAAGATTGAGCATTCTTTCTTTGAGTAACTTTCAACAACAATTCCTCGCTTGTGACAGAGTGATATCAACCAGTATGATTTTTTATTGGACTTAGATTAGAATTTTCTGTGTACAATATGCCCCCAAGTATAATACACACCCTGACTTTTTGCTAAAATCTGACAGAATTTCTATATTACCATGTACAGTACATACTCCAACTTTTTAGCATCAACCCCCGATTTCCCCACTTCCGATAGTTTGGTTGAAGCATGGTTTAGAGCGTACCTTTGCCTGGTGCACCTTTTAGCTCCAAGATGTGCCGCATTCCATCAGTGTCTTCTGCTGTGAGTGTGAGTGGCAAAAGTGTCAAAAAACACAATATAAGAATATGTGTTTTTGTACGTGGGATGATTGAATGAATGCAATGGCATAAAAACTAAGTAAGAATTTTCATTTAGCGGCATAAATAATTTAGGCCAATACTGATAATGGCTTACTCGGACTGACAGAAATGTTGTTAAGCCATGTTTCCATGTATAATATGTACCTGGACTTTCCAGTAACAAAACTCAACGGAAAAAGTGCGTATTATACATAGAAAATTACGGTAGTCATACATTGTAGACTTCCCCCAAAAGTTAAACTAGAATATGTTCACTCAGTGTAATTGTAATCATCAGAAACTTCACACATTATATGAATATATTCAGCCACAGCAAGAAATCTAATGTAGCCAAAAAAGAGAACTACAGTGATGTGGATTAAGATAATTACGTGAAGTAAACATTCCACTTTACAAACAATGCTAAAATAAAATCAGCCATAATTGTGAATATATAACAATAAATGTAATTAAAACAACTTTGCTGAGGTATGAAATCAACTATTTATATGTGTGCATGTTAGTGTCTTCATTTCCTTGTTGCAGTTCTAATTAATAATCTATCTTTAATCTTGAAGAAACCTCATAAACATTGTATCGGCAGGTCCATACTTTCCTGAGACGGTGCAATGGTCACGCGGCTTGTCACTGCGCTCTTGCCATCCGCTCCGGTGATGATGTCATCGTCATTGACAGCTGCGGTCCGAGACGAAACTCAAAGCGGACAGCAGGCACCATAACGATCAAGTTGTTCAAGAATGGAGGCCTCACCCCCAACACCCAGATTCTGAGGGTCAACAATGGCAAAGGATATAAGGTTTGTAGGAAACCAAGCCATTTGTACATTGTCATTAATATGACAGTATACAAATAGAGGGTAATGGTGGCATAGCTGTTAGAACTTTGGGCTCAATTGAGAGGATGCTGAATATGGAACGAGCTTCCCATCATCTTTAAATCATCTGAGGCTACAGCTAGGTTTTGCAGAAATCTCAAGGCATATTTTATCGAAATTGCATTTCCACAGCCCTTAACGGTCCCTTGATCTCTCTGATGATGATGATTGCTTTGCTTTGTGTTGTTTACCAATTCTGGTTTGTTGCACCTCTGAGATAGGCTTCATTTGGATTTAGGCCCTATGGAAGTTATTATTATTGAATTGAAAATTTATTTTATTTGGCATAAAAAACATAAGAATACAAAATACAGGTTAAAAACAAGTCATGCCTCGATAATGCATATGTTCATGCGCCGAACAAATTGAATAGGTAGTATATAAAAAACAGTTATGGAATGAATACTTTTGATTAACAGAAAGAGAACAACAACCAAGTAAAAAACAAAAATTGGCACAAAAATGGGAATATGCGACGTTGGCATAGCCAAGGTTACATATGGGTTTTTATGCAAGCAACACCACGTACAGTTAATGATTGCTAATTTATTCTATTAGGCTAATTCCAGCAGAGCTGGGTAACGCGCTCTGTGCCCCAGTTTGCCTGCCTCCATATATTGAACCAATCAGCGTGCACCAGCTGCGCGACGCTAGAGATTTCAAACTTGGACTAGCCACTTCGTTTTGTGAAAGCATACGGAGTGGACGTGCTTTGAAAATAATAATATAAAGATAAATTAAGTTGAATCAACCAAAAATTATTACTTATACATACTTCACCATTTCTAACAATAATTGTACATTATGCAAATGGTGTACGTCTATTATATCATAGGTGTACATTATTATTATTCACTAGTCTTAGTTCTGTCTCCACTCAACTGATTATGTTTTGTTGCTTTAGGTGATTCTGCCGACTGGCACGGTCATCAAGATAGAGAAGGGCTGGAAGATGTACATGAATGCCTACGTGACAGCCTCAGTGATGGACGAAAGCTCCACTGAGGGACTCTGTGGCACTTATGATGGTGACATCACCAACGAGTTCACAAAGAGTGATGGCTCCATTGACAATTCCGGCGGAATCCGACCAAACAACTTCATTGCAAGCTGGAGGTAGACATCTCTTACAGTTGCCATGTATCTCTAGTTCAATGATATGATTACAACTATGATTAAGTGACATAAACAAAGAAGATTTCTTCACAACTGACACTCAAAGCACATGTGGCAACATAGAAATTATACAAGACACCCAGCAGACTCGACATAAGAAAATATACATTCTCGTCATTTGTATTCCAGGACACATCATTGTGTTAAGCAAAACTTGACAATCTCTGGATGAAGGACAGATTACAGTTTTAGAGAACTAAAATTTATTTATACATGCACAAGCCCAGTCACGTTTCTCAAATCTGTTAATTAGGACAAATAAAGGAGGGTGTTCATAAGGCTAAAAAGCCTGAAGATCCAGGCAATAAAATTACATCATTGATAATGTTTTTTATGAATACAATTTACAATATCATTGATTATTGCAATCACATATATACAAGTATAACTGTAGTAAAAACAATGCAGCGTAAGACACTGTGGGTGCGTTTCTTGTTCACACACAGAGTTGCTGACGAAGACTCACTCTTCAATGGATTCTGTGAAACGGTGACCTTGGCCAACATCCCAGTTGCATCTGGAGCCCAGTTCTGCAGCTGCATGCACAACGATCAGACCTCGGACTTTACCTCATGTGACCTCAAGTCCCTCGTTCCCGCTTGTCCAGTCAGTAAGATCTCGGCCACAGGTATGGACGGATAAGGAATGCTGTTACCCATTACTCGAAAACAGAGTTAGTTTTCTGTTTTCTGTTGATTATATTTAATTAAATTACTGACTAGGTTATGCGACTGCCGTAGATTTACAAAGATAATATTTACATAAACAATATAATTATACTATGTTAATCATATATTTCAGCTTGATTTGGTCTAGTTTGTATACTTGCAGCTTTACAGATACATTTAATATACACACATACATGACAAACACTATGTATGCATGCATATATATGTATGCACATATATGTGTGCATATAAATGTGTGTGTGTGTGTGTGTATGTGCATGTACACGTGTATATGTCTGTGTTAGGTAGAACAGCGATTCGAACATTGGACTCATTCCAGAACACCAAACTTTGGCAATTTTGTTTGTCACCCCACATTGCATGTCACCCCACATTTTTTGTCACCCCACATTGTTTGTCACCCCACATTGCCACAGTTTACTCAGCTGTATAAATGAGTATCTGGCTATAAAGACAGTGGTGTGTGTATGTGAACGAATAGTCTGCACACAGTAATTGCAGCATAGCTGAATGCTTCCCAGAGAAGTCGAGATGGCATTCGAATGAACAAGTCTGCCGGGGGTGAAGTGTAAAGTGCTGTGAACAGTCCCAAGGACTGGATACCATACGATATAAGAACATACTTTTACCTATGCATATGTATGTGTATTTATGTACTTGAATATTTATGGATATAATGATATAAACTCCACTCTTGCAGAGGATGATATCACCCTGCTGTTGGATGCCCAAGAACCCCTCGGCTGTGACAACCCCGATGATATTCCCATGGAACAAAAGTTTGAATTTGACCCTGATTTCAACCCCCCGGTGAGTTGATTGGTAGAACGATTGCAACAGTGTTCGTGCTCCGACAGTATATATATATCACTTAAAAACATCAGTGTATTTATTCATATAAAAACACAAATATGTTATATGGTGGGGGCATCCCAAAACAGTGTATGCTGCTTGTGAGGGGTCATCACAAAATGTAAATGTTTCTTATATGTTATATACATGATATACATATGGTAATCTCAAAAGGTCAACGTGTAAGATAAGGTGTTATATTACTATATCGATGTATTAAAGTGGTATTGTAGGCAGTAATTCCCAAACATTATGTGAAGGGAATATGGGATCATATCAAGACATCACTATGATATGTATTTGATAAGGGATCATTTCAAAACATGATGCTGATCATAATGATACTCAAATACATACCATTTTGACATTTTGTGAAATTGCTGAACTTATTAATTTGTTATAGAAGTTATGAAAATCATTTGTTCCTCAATGGGATGTATTCTAACAAATAGCCACATGATATGTATTCATATTCACCAAATTAATTGACTGGGGATGTCCTTCTTTTATTGTCCTTTTTTATTGTTCGCATTCTTTATTACTGGTACAGAACCCAGAAATTCACTGTCAGATGGTGTTGTAGCTTCTCAGAATTTTTTACCGTTTCAAACGGTGTTAAGCAGGGTGGAATCCTTTCTCCACATCTTTTTAACGTTTACCTGGGTGACTTAAGTGTAAATCTGAATAAATTACAAATTGGCTGTCTTTATGCAGGAACCATAATGAATCATATAATGTATGCCGATGACCTTTGTGTTTTTTCACCAAGTGTTGCGGGGTTGAGAAAACTCACCGATTGTTGTGCCGAGTATGGCAATATGTTTGATATAACATACAACGCCAACAAATCTTTATCTGTTATTGATAACAAAGCTAGGGACAAGAAAAATATTCATCATGTTGTTATCAATAACCATACACTACCTTACACTGAGAAATGTAAATACCTTGGCCATATTATAAACAATAACCTCACTGATGATGACTATATTGCCAGGCAGAAAAGGTGTATCTATGCACTGGCAAATGCTTTAGCCAGAAAATTTAACTTATGCAACAGTCCATTTAAACAACTTTATTTAATTCATACTGTGGTTCAGTGTACACCTCAAGTCTTTGGTGTAATTTAAAAAAACAGAGTCTGAAAGGTATTACTGTTGCTTATAACAACAGTTTTAGAATTATACACAACCTGTCACCCCGCTGTAGTCCAAGCCATATGTTCGCTACTAATTATGTTAAATCCTTTAATGAACGTATTCACTCATAAATTTTTAGCCTTTTATGCTGGTTGGAAAAATCAGACAATATACTTTTTGTGAATTATCTTCACACTTTTATTTATTATCGAAGTCCGTTGATTAAACATTGGATTGATCAATTATATGGTTTTAATTCATGATGTTTGTACTTTTATACAGATATATTTTTTTATCCTGACTTATCTTATATATATTTTTAATACACGTCATGTTTGTATATTTATATATATATATATATATATTTCTCACTACATGTACCTCTATTGTTCATCATGTGTGTATATGTTTTTTATGTTTTTTTACCTGTATGTATTTATAATATTATGGGCTCTTGCCTGAAATAAAACATTATTATTATATATATTATTATTATCATATGACAGATGGCAAAATGGCCAGCGGGAAAAGACAAGTTGACTGAGGAGGTAGTTACGAGCCACTGTCGCACCAAAATCGAGTCTGGCATTGTCGGACAGGCGTGTAAGAATGTTCTGGGAATCAAGTTTGACATTGAGATCAAGTCATGCATTGAGGACATCAAGGTAATTCACTAGTAGCTTAAATACGGTAACTACACCTGGTAATAATAATAATAATTGATTAATTTATTGTTATGTACCTTGAATGGAATGATGTTCTGCTTTCTTGAAATGTGATATTTGATCTCAAGAAACTGTTATTTGTTCTGAATATTTTGATCGACTCACTCGGTTGTCGAGACCACCAACAAAGGCCGAGAGTATGTGTACCAAGCTATGTTGTTAAATGTGTTTCCCCTTGTGGCGTAATCTGTTCATGAATAAATGAGTACATAGGAGATACAGTATGCTGACTAGTACACTCCAGACTATTCATTCAGGGTTAACCCATTTCATACCAACTCCAATTATTGCAGCAGTTTATCCTGTTATATAATAGATATGAATGCTGGATTTGTTGGCATGAAACGTGTTCACAAAACCACACAAGCATTTCCATTATTGTTTAATGAAGACATTGGCCCCTGAGATCAGCAGGCTACCAGATATACCACGTTCGACCTAATGAGCACAAATTGGGCCATGAATACATGTCAACGAATCTGTTCGTATAAGCATACATAAAAATTTGTTTCTCTAGACAATAAAGTAACTGTTTAACACTACTAGTGTCATTTGGTGACTAAAGTAGAACAACCAAAAAGTTATGCCAACTGTTTAACACCAGATGGCGAGACTTTAAAGTTTTTCCACACTACTTTCCAGTTGTTGAAATTACAGTAATTATGCTGATTAAAAAATTAGTTGTACGCTGATTAGGGCATGTACGCTTAATAGGTCGAATACAGTATTTCTTATATACCAGATTGTTCAACCAGGTAGCCCAACTGGCTGCCTTGAGTTGGCATGGTCACCACATGTTTTCCCTGTTTGCTGTTCCCACAGATCTCTGGAGATCTTGACTGGGTGAAACCCTCCCTGAGTGCTCTGCTACAGCAGTGTCTCTCCCAACTGGAGGGAAACCCAACTTTGTGGGTGACTGGTACAAATGGGGAGGTGGAGATGCCAGCTTTTACTAATTCCCTCTGTCCTGAGGCAAATGGCAACTTATGTAATAACCACGGTCAATGCAACAAAGGTAAGCAGTAGCGCCATCTACAGAGAAATGTGACAAAAGCAAAAAATATGTGTCGTTAGTTGAACCAGACAAAATATTAAATGGTATGTAACTTAAAAAACATCAGATGTTGTAAAATGTGAAAACCTATTTTATAAAAATAAAAATTAAGTGAGTGGTGAATAATAATGCATGTACAATAAAAATATAAAGCTGCTTAATTTATCTCTTTATAAAACGATAAAAACTCTTAATTCAGCAGGGAAGTAGTTTCACTATAAATATTTCACAAAGAAACCAAACCGGCATGAATTGACACTGACTAAGTTTGACTCAAGACTTGTTTTGATTGATTAGATCACAACTATGTATATGAGAAAGATTTTAAGTTTACTTGTATATGGTAAGAAGTCTTCTAAGACCCCAGTGTAATAGTTGGAAAAACGAAATTCATATAAAGTCAATTGTATCATTTTAAAAATAGAAAAAATACTGATTTAGTAGTGCTGCCTTTATAACTGACCTTCATGAGATTTAGTAGTGCTGCCTGTATAACTGACCTTCATGTGATTTAGTAGTGCTGCCTGTATAACTGACCTTCATGTGATTTACTACAAAACTAAGGAAAAAACAATAAAACTTGAACTTGTTGTGTTTCTGCTAGGTGTGTGTGGATGTTCTGGAGGCTTCCTGGGGTCTGACTGTACCCTCAATCCAGCTATTCCTCCAGTCATTGACCCTACTAGTAACCAACTGGTGTGCACTGGAAGTTGCCAGCGACTTACAGTTGTTGGTTCTAACTTCATGGAACGTGCCAAGTGTAAATTTGTCTTGATCACCGTAAGTAAATCATTTACTCAAACACTCATATTATTTTTTTTTTGCAGTTTTATTTTTATTGATTTTGGAAATGTTCTTTGCTTAAAAGTTAAAAATTTTTTATGAACACAATATGTAAAGTGCCACTGTTTGGTATACATAAGTAATTTATAAAATAAACAAATATGCATATGTTGAGGTATGTAGTGTACACATATACTCTACATGACAAGTATGCATGCACACATGCATGTATGTATACATGCATACATCTATCCATCAACCCACACATACATGCATACATACATATGTCATGTATACAAATATACATGCATGCACATATGCATGTATTAATGTATACATCCATACATACTTACAAATATACATGTATGTATGCATACATACGTACATACATACATACATGTACATACAAATATACATACATGAATGTGAATACACAAACACGGGTGCACACATGCATGCACACACACACACATAAACACATGCATTCACACACACGCACGCACGCACGCACGCACGCACGCACACACACACCCACATGTGCAGGCAGACAATTGCTAATTTATAAACACATATAAGTGGATTAATTTATTTACCATTGTTCTGCATTATTTGTTCTATCTTATATATATACAACATGTTCTCTGTATGTTGTACAACATGTACAACATGTTCTCTGTATGTTATACAACATGCATAACATGTTCTCTGTATGTTGTACAGAGAATATTCACAAGTTATTTCGCTTTATTGAAACAACACTGGAAAATGGTAAAACCAAAAAATACTTGTCAAATGTTCAAATGTCATGAGCCGCATGTAAGTGCGATAGAATGTAACCCAGTGATGTTTGAACATTTGCAGATGACTGAAACAACGTGGACTCTACAAGTATCGGAAACAATTGTTGTTGCAATTTACCTCGGAGTTAGCCAGATACAGTGTGAACTGCCAGACCCGAGCAAGAGCTACGAAGTCTCGTTCAGCAACAACGGAATCACCTATGGATCCACCAAAATCATTCTCTTGAACTATGACCCTGTCTGTGTTGCATGCAATTTCGCCAATAGAACCTGTGCGCCGCGGGTTTGTAGGATGGTTTATTTTCTGCTTTGTTTAGTTGATTACAGTAGTGGACATTAGATTTTTAATAATCATATCATTCTTATGCATGTTAATCAAAAGTTTTTTATTAAAAGGATTGTTTTAGCAGCATAAAATTGCCTGCAGTTAAATTAAGATTTCTGGGCCAACTTCAATATTGTTCAGGGTTGTATTGTCAGACCCCAGAACTGGACCTAATGCTGGCTGCTAACACTTACCTGATATTGCACCGTTATTTTTTTTGATATGTTGCTATCTTTGCTTCCTGTTAAATGTTGTCATTGCTAAACATATATAACTTGAGGTATCACCTCTGATTTTGTAACTTGCTTTTGGAACAAATAAAACCTTGTTTTGTTATGATAACTGACATTTACTGTTAAAACCTTTCAGACGGACGCCTGCATCATTGATGGGGAGTGTTATGCAGCATATGTGATGAATGCTAATAACAGTGATCAGTGGTGTATCCCCAAACTGTCCACCACAGCCTGGTCAGTCAGGACAGGTGGGTCAACTTTACATCAACTTAACTGCTGCAACATAGAATTAATTTGCTGAGAAAGGAAGATAACATTGACCTATCTTCAGTGTGTGACATTTATTTGTGCTCCCATCACAATCTGTAGGGAAAATACTGACTGCACTATTTAGTGCACATCAATCAGACAGAACCTTTAATTTTGCTTCTCGAATTACATCAAAGTTATGGCGCGTTAATTTAATTTATTTTCTAAATTATTTTTGGGTGCACTTTACAGTTTAGCCTTTGATTTGTCCACAGCAAATTTTGCGGGATAGTCATCTGTTTAAAGAATGAAACATCATAATGTTTATGTCGTGACTGGTGAGCATGTGAATCAAACTGTGATGTCGTGTTCTTTTGGGCAGTATTTAAACTGTTGACCTTATTTTGATGAATTCTTGATATGTTAAAACAACGCTATGAGTAAGTTCCTTGACCAACGTACACATCATAGAGTCTGGGTATTTTATTATTGTATTGCATATTGTATATCTATATCAAATGATGTATGTGTAGCTTTATGAACCCTTATTGAATAATCATCTGCCAAATTCACATTGGTAATTCACATTTACCATGGCCTCGGTAAGATAAATAAACGGTAGGACGACAAGGGGTTAATATGACTACTGCATTAAATTCAAGTAAATCAATGAGGTAATAATGAATCAATTTCATTAAACAGTATGTAAACTAGTTAATGCCATGTGCCATTATATACTATGTGGTCATTGGAACTGTACAGTTTGATATCCCTGCAATGTGACAGTTACCCATGTTTGATTGTTGGGTGAGGGTATAGAAACTCCCTGTATTTACGTCATTATGTCCAGCCACATTGCTACATGCACTGCTGAAGTGGGGTAAGCCCTGAATCTATTCTGTGTAATCTAGAACTACTAATGTATTCTGTGGGTCAAACTGGACCATTCTGTGTTTCAGTCGCGCTACAAGCATTTAATTTAATCTTCCCATTTGACGACTGTCACGGCGGAAGCAATACTATCGGAAGTATACCACGGATCTCGGCGACACTCAAGAAGACAAGCTTTGTCACCGGGATGAACGGCAGTGAAGGAGGCGCCATCTACTTCTCTGGGACAAAGTACAGCTACGCAGAACTGAAAAATGCTGAGGCCGATCTGGACACTGGAATCAATCTCAGTATCCTAATGCATGTTCGGCCAGTTGCTCTCGGAAAGAAACAGTGCCTCCTGCGCTACATGTCGAAGGCAGGCGGTGTCGCCCTCTATATCACAAAATCAAACCACGTTGAATTCCACCTGGTACAGCGTGGTAAGACGCATGTGACGAAGGTTCTAGCAAAGTCAGTGGCACTGGAAGTCGGACAATGGAGTTACATCGCAGTCGTCTACTCGGATGTAAACAGCAACGCAAAGGTTTACATCAACAGCAACCTTGAGGGGCAGAAGACTTTGACGAAGAGACTCAAGCCACTGGGGACGGGAGGAAATGTGCGCATCGGCGGGTACAAGAATGATGCATACAACGGCTACATGTCTTGCCTACAGATTTCTCATCACGCTTTCATTGATGCTGATATTGTCAGCAAAGCCAATTGCAACTTGCGTGAGTGTTACATGTTACATTTACTTATATGATACTGATATAACTTTAAGAGTAAAGTCATCTTTGCAATTGTTGTGTACCGTTTTAATGTTGTGATATTATAATTACAGTGGTCTATAATAAAGTTAGAACTTACTGTGTCCAGTTATAATCAACTGGCCGCAAACACAAAGTAAACATAAATGAACATAGGTTGAGCTGCAAATAAAACATTTTGATATAGCTCATTATCACTTTGTGCCTTTGTATGTTATATAATTAGCAGTATAATAATACTATTTAAGGCATGTTGAACATCATATGATAATAATATTCAAACTAATATTCAAACTGTGTCAACGTCTATTGAAAGTCCGGTGGATTTATTGCAGTTGAAATTTTTGCTAGCAAGTTACAATGTCCTTGTCTACAGGTGTATTACAGGGCAATTAGATGTTTGTTTAATGAGAATGATTCTAGTGCTCAACACATGACAACACTTGACAAATGAAGAAGTGCTACAAAGTCCAAAGACTACACAGACAATTTTTGGAAATAAACTAAGAAGATGACGACCATTCCTAGGATGTGTCAAGAGAAAAAATAGTAAAAT